>OY856411.1:158966938-159144438 GCA_963693085.1 Alisma plantago-aquatica
TATACTTCAATAAAATAAAGAAAAATAGATAATCATCATAATTTATCATGAGTTTAATAATTTTGATTGAGATGAAAATTTTAATTACATGGTCTCTTCAATGTAGGTCGATGGTGAGGACATATTATAGCAAGGGAATTATGATGAAAACTCTAAAAGGAAAAGGAAAAGTGACTATAGGGGAATATATAAGGGCAAAACAACTGGAAACTTTAAACAAAAAAATGAGGAATTAAAGAGAATACTTGAGAAATTAAAGACGATGTAAGACCTATATTATCAACTTAAGTACAAAGAGGAGGTGGCTGATAACTTCTCTATGATTTCAATAATGATGATGACCACGTCATATACTGGAAATGATGAAAGCTTGGCCAAATATGAGTGAACAATGTATAAAGTTATGTGTAAAGAAAGTATAGTAGCATGTGTGAACCATGTATAAGGTTATGTATATCTTTTTGGATCTATAAAGTTTTGATATGTAATATAGGTTACGTATGTTGTCTTAGTGTTCTTTATGAAAGACCGTGTTTATATGGTGGATCGAATGTATAAGGTTATGTGTATCTTTTTGGTGTATAAATTCCTTATATATAACATATGTGGTATGTTAGTGAGATCACAATGAGTTGGTCATTTGAATATCAGATAAAATTTCATATTTATTGTAGCATAGAGTGACTCTAAGAAATAACTAAATTGTCATCATTGTAATCAAATATTTTTAGTACGATATTTTACTTATGCATCATATATATCATAAGAATTGTCCACTACGTGGCAAGGGGGGTTTACATCAACTCTTTGAGAAAGAAGTTTTTCTTTATAACCAAAGTCTTTTATATGTGTGAATGTTATTTAGAGGGTGAAATATGATAATTTAACTATCCAAATCATATTAATTTTCCATTTATCACATAAATTGTTTTTAAAAGTTTTCTTAGTTAGGGTTCTTATAATATGAGTCAGGTTTTTGTTATGCATTTGATACATTGGTTAGAACGTGTTAGGATGGTCTCAAGGAACTAAAAAATATTTTCCAACATTGTATTCAATATCTTTACTATCAAATTTTGCTTATGTTGTTTATGTCACACTATTATGGTCAATAAGTTATCTATCATCCCATCTAATCAATGCATATGAAAAAAGATCACTACATGATGCTTAAATATTCTACCGAAAGTCTTATATATGTGTGAATGTTATTTAGAGGGTCAAATGAGATATTTTAAATATCCAAAACATAAAAAATTTCCATTTGTCACATAAACTATTTTTAATGTTTTATTAGTTAGGATATAGTCAACAAAATTGGTACCACATATTTCTTATGTTCTTATGTCACACAATCTTGCTCAATAAGTTATATGTCAAATCTCTAATTAATGCAAATGTAAATTGATCACTAAAATGATGCTTAAATATTCTACTCAGTCTTCTGTATGTGTGAATGTTATATAGAGAGTGAAATAAGATATTAAAATATCCAAATCATAATATTTTTATTTGTCACTTAAACTTTTTTGAATGTTTTTTTAGTTAGGGTTCTTATGATATGAGTCGTTTTGAATTATGCATTTGATGTATTAGTCAGATCGTGTCAGTATGGTCACTCCATACCACAGGTTATTATATTCATTTTTGCAGTACGATGATCCCAATAAATAAAAAAAATACTTTTCTAAAATTGTAATAGATATTTTTATTACCATATTTTTCTTATGTTATCTATGTTACATAATTTTGGTCAATAAGTTATCCGTCAAACCATTTAAATAATGCATATAAAAATTTATCACTAAAATGATACTTAAATATTCTATACAGTTTGTGTATAAGTTGATAATTTATTTCAAATTATTCTTATGAGATTTAGAAATTATTTTTATATATGAGTTTTATTCACGTTGTTTTGTCTCAATATTTATATGCAATAGACATTGATCAGACCATATTGAGTTGGTCGTTTGAATAACAAATATTGTATTATATATATTGTAGTATACGACAAGCTCAAGAAACAATTTTTTTTGTCAAACTTCTAGCCAAATTATATGGAATTTTGGGTCTTTCTATTTTCTTGAAAATATTTTTTTGTCAACATTGCAGTAAAATAATATCAATTCTACATTTTTCTTATACGATTAAGGTCATGATCTTGATCATTAAATTATATGTGATTCCATCTAATAAATGCACATTAAAATTTATCATTAAAATAATATTTTCAATGCTAGAAATCTTCTCTTAATACAACATATATTTTTTATAATAAAAGACAAAAGTACACACATACCGGTTTGTAATTCTAAAAAATAATAGAGAAAAATTAATTCATCCCACTGCGACCTTTCTTATATAATAGTCCTTTGTAAGTTATAAAAATTACTCTGATAAATGAACTTAACTCAAGTTATATGGTCTCAATTTTTGTATACAATATTCCCAAGATATACTTAATATTGATCAAGTGGCTAACTTTTTCTAAGCACAACCCACTAATGTAGTTTGTATGAATAAGATCTAATTTAGATTATTATCCATTTGAGACATTATTTAGATCAAACTGTGTGATTTTCTTGAACATCAAACATAATATTATATATATTGGAACATACAGTGATCCCAAGAAATAAACAAATGTTTCATCAACATTGTAGTCAATATTTTTAGTACCTCATTTTGGTTATGTTGTTTATGTTACATGATTTGTAGTTGCTAAGTTATATGTCAATTCATTTAATAAATGCATATAAAATTCGAATTGAATCTATTATGTAATACATGTGACGGTGGTGGAAAGGATTATGATAGTACACCTGCACAGATCATGGAAAGTTTTACTATCTTTGGAAGCATTTTATATGTGTAGTAGTAGTACCAATGAAATATAAAATATACTTCATGTTGTCATACAATGTGTATAGTAGGGGTATCTTCACAAAAACAATGTATGCAAATTTTGTGTCTGTGTTATATGGAAATGTTCTTTTATTGTACCTAACTAGGCCTTTTCAAATTTTAAAAATATTGTGATTTAGTTGTGTAATGTATAAATACATTTATATTAATATATCATTTTTGTTGTGTCTTTGTCATATGGAAAGTTTCTCTTATTCTATCTAACTAAGCATTTTCATGTTTCCAATATATGGCGATGTTGTAGATGTGTAATGCATAAGAATAGTTATCCTGATTTATCACTAGAAATTCCCATATACTCTGTAATCATCATGATTTTGAGAAAAATAAGATGTTGATCACTGTACAAATGATTAATGAAACACTATCTATGAGCTTTTCTTATGTTTTCTAACTGAGAACGTCGACTATTAGATTGTTCCAACTTATTAGGTTTAGTCATGTTCTAGCATATAAATATCGAAATGATTTTTACATCAGAATTCTTATTTTTCTATACTAATTCATTAATCAAACAATAAAAAACGTACACTCTGATTAACAAAAGAAGAATCACATTATGGTGACATATATATTCATATATAACACTTTGATTTGTTGGCTAAGTGTTGATAACCGTTATTTCCATGTTGTACTTTACGTTTCATTAATTGACAAAATAAAACAATCATTATTTTGCTAATATTAAATCATTTATTTATTTATTAACTGTAGGATGAAGTATTCAAACTTATCAGAGGAAAAAAATCATTAAAAAGAAAAAGACAAAGAGAATACTATGCCAACCTCTCAGAGGACAAAAAAATAGCACGGCGTGAAAAAAATAGACAAAACTATGTGAAGAAGAAGTTTGAAAAATGCAATGCAAATTCTACTAAATCAAGATCAAATACAAACAATGCAAGTACTTCATTTCTTGCTCAAACAAGTTCCTCATTGGTCAACATGGGGAAAGAAAGTTGGATCTTCATCGGGTCTTAGTGGAGCATAACTCTTTTCGGTCTCCTCAGAACAAATGAAAAAAAAGACTGAATATAAGACAAAAATCTTCATAACAGATATTATGATACCAAAAGAAGCTTACATACTTCCCATCTGCAAAACTTGTGACCACTGTCATGCAAAAAGATTTCCATATGAAGTGAGAACATTTTGTTGCTATGATGGAGAAGTTGTTCTAACAACAAATGATACTCCATTGGGATTATATCAGTTGTTTACTTCATCAGAGAAAGAGGCTATTAAATTTCGACAATGTATAAGGACGTACAACAATACTTTTGCATTTACATCTATCAGTGTCAATGATGATAGAAATCTTTCAAAGAGAAACAAAGGGATTTATACTTTCAAAGTACAAGGACAAATGCATCATTTTATTAATAAGATGATGCCATAGGATGGACATCCTTCACATTTGCAACTATACTTCTATGATACTGATCACGAGATAGAAAATAGATTGCACCAATCATCAAAGCTAAGAGAGGATGTGGTTAGGATATTAATCAGCACATTGTCAGAAAATCCATACTCCAAATTCTTTCAAAGCTTAAAGGATTTGAATAGTTTTGAGAATGTGCAAATATTTATTAAGTCAAACCCAACTGTACATCAAGGAACTCATAATGCACTGACCTCTTCCCAAGTGGTTGTAATATGGATTGAAGGTGAGGATGATAACAATGACAACATAAATTTCCAGCGTGATATACAGGTTTATACTCATATTGGTAGTAGTCATTGTGTTCATTATTATTATGGATGTTATGATCCACTCCAATACCCTATATTATTTCCATATGGTGACATTGGTTGGCATGAAGGAATTTCTAGAAGAGACAAAAAGAGTGGTCAGTGGATGATGAATAGTTCATCTTTTGATCTTTCATATTTCAAAGATATAGATGTACTTTTCCAACAAGAGAAAAGAGGTAAGATTCATTTTTGTTGATTTACCTAATATATACTCATAGCATATTAATAAATTGTATCTTATTCTTCAGCTCTAGATAGGAAACACAAACGAAGACAAACAATATCCTATCGAGAATACTACCATTATAAGCTACAAATCAGAGTTAATGATAACTCCAATTTGTTGCATTCAGGCATACTTCTACAACAATATATTGTTGATATGTATATCAAATTGGAAAGTAGTCGTTTGGACTATATTAGAAGAGATCAACAAAAAATTCGAGCTGATCTATATCAAGGAATTGTAGACGGATACAACCATGGACAAAATAGAGGGAGCACAATTAGAAAATGAATTATTCTTCCAGCATCTTTCATTGGTGATCCTAGAGATATGAGACAACGTTATCTTGATGCCCTGGCATTGGTGCAAAGGTATGGAAAACCGGACATATTTCTTACATTTACATGTAATCCATCATGGATTGAGGTGAAAAGAGAGTTGCTACCTTTTGAAGAACCTCAAAATAGACCAGATTTGCTTTCTAGAATATTCAAAGCCAAACTAGAAGAGCTAAAGGTTGATCTTTTTAAGAGAAACATATTTGGACATACCATTGCTTATGTCTATGGGATAGAGTATCAGAAAAGAGGACTACCACATGCTCACTTTCTCATCATTTTGGATAAGAATCAAAAGATTACTACATCAGAAGTATATGACCAGTATGTTTGTGCTGAAAAAGGAGTCTAATATGCATTTGTATATTATGGTTTTAAAGCATATGGTGCATGGTCCATGTGGAGTGTCAAACCCCAACAATATATGTATGGATAATGGATGATGTAAAAAACATTATCCAAAAAGATTTCTTCTTAGTGACATCCCAAACCAAAAGTTCATATCCTTTATACCGCCGAAGAGATATTGGTCATGTGAAGATTGCTGGTTCAATGATAATTGACAATAGATGGATTGTTCCTTACAATCCCTACTTATTAGCTAAGTACAACTGTCACTTAAATGTTGAAATATGTTCTTCGATTAAAGCAGTGAAATATTTATACAAGTACATATATAAAGGACATGATCATGTGCTTTTCCATTTAGATGGAAAACAAAACAGGAACATGCATGATGAAATTTCACAATTTGTATATGGAAGATGAGTATCACCTCAAGAAGCAACATGGAGAATTTATCAATTTCCAATGAATGAAATGCATCCATATGTGACATGTTTACAACTTCATCTTGAGGAAATGCATACTATTACATTCCATGAAAATCAAGATCTATCCACGATTGTACATAATGAGCATTTTTCAAGAACAATGCTTACGGAATATTTTAGAAAAAATAGCATCGATGAAGAAGCTCAAAAATACCTGTATAAAGAATTTCCTGAGCATTATGTCTGGGATAAAAATTCCAAATCTTGGAATAGAATAAAGCAAAGTAATTCTGTTGGAAGGGTCATATTTGCAAAGCCAGTTGAGGATGAACGGTACTATTTGCTAAACCATGTCAAAGGTGCTACATCTTTTGATCATTTGAACATAGTAAATGGAATATTAATACTCGTCGTTTTGCAATATCAATCACTAAGATGGTTAATCATAGAGTTTAAACCTTTTTTTACTTCCGGTTTTAAGGGTAGTATAGAAGGGTCGATCTCACAGGACAACTAATTAGAGATTGTTCTTAGAACCCAAAAATTGAATAACTTTATTATTTGTTTTTGGTATTTTTCTTTTTATTAAAGTAGAAAGTAAAGTACAGTTGGGGGTTTGAGTGATTACACTAATGCAAGAAGAAATGCACTTAACAAGAATAAACATGCACAAGGGAAAAAGTAAGAAGATTGTTAACACAAACAAAACTATATGAATGAAAAACTAAGAATTAAAGAAAACAAAGGATGCGGTGATTAAATCAAGAGAAGGAAATCGAGGCTCATAGGGGTTTTCACCACCTTAGCCTAGGTGATAACAACTAAATCTTAAACGACGATTCGATGAAGGTTTGCGAATATAAAACTCACAAGAGAGAAACTCCACATGAGCCCATTGGTCTTGGTGCTCATGCTTCCTAGTTTATCATCCTAAAAGACAAAAATCCACGGTCATATCAAAATGTGTATGTAATCGATTTTATTGTTCTAAATCCGGATTTCCATGGTCATATCCATCCGGATTAACATGCGATCTGAAGATCAACTATTCAATTAAAATCGATTACCACCTAGTCGTTTAAGAAGAAGTCGTTAAAACCATGGCTAAGGGGTTATTCCCCTTGCCCCGATAGAAGTCTACTCACACATGGAGAGAGGGGAGACAGAGGAAGAAAGAAATGAAGCCATAGTCTAGCCCAGAAATCAGGAGATTAATCCTTATGCTAGAGACGATGAAATGGCTTAGTTCTTTGTTCCTTTCTCTAGAAATAAAGAACGGAGAGAAGAAGATTAACACTAGGGCGGAAAGTAAAGATAAGAACAAGAATGAAAGAGCTATGCTTGAACTAAAGTCTACTTTATTGCATAATATGAAAAAGATTACAAGACTATTTGCTTCAGAATTCCAAAATATAAGAAATCCAAGATGTCACAAGAGGAGGAAGTGCCCCTCCTTTTATAGGAGAAGGGGGGGAGAATACATTAGGGTTAGGGTTCTTTGGGGTTGACGGCTGGGAATTTTTGCTGTCTGCGCGCCGCAACTGACCGGTTCGGGAACCAGCCGATCGGTTGGAAGGTTCTGGAACGCGTAGCCAATCGATCGGTTGCCAACCCTAATTAGGGTGGCGGCGTGTTGAAAACCGCTCCGTGTTGCTCAGCAATGGGCATCAGCCGAGCGTCTGGTAGCTGGAGTCGGGCGATCTCAGCCGTCGTCTGATGGGATCAACGATCTATGCTTGAAGGCGAACCGAGCATTTCAATATGTCAGACGATCGGTTTGATGCTGTGAGACGATCGGTTGAATGTACCAATTGATCGGCTCAAGTCCTGAAACTGCAATAAAATGCACATGATTATCAAATTTGTGATAGAATGAGAAAATATCAATTTGTGCAATTTTCAAGAGATGAATGGAGAATTTCTATGTGACAAGCTTAATAATTTGCAGAAAAAGGTGTGCTGAATAGCACGCATCAAAATACCGCGGACTCAAAGTTTTGCTTGTCCTCAAGCAATTGAAACATCAAAAATTGATTCAAAAAATGTTTGGATCAACAAGTTCATCCACCCTAGATTAGCAATTCTTCTATCCTTTTCATGGCCAAGCGACCCATCTCCTAGAACCACAAATTGCAAGCACTATGTTTCTCAAGAAAACATTTTTCATAACTTATTTTTTTAAACTCATACTTTGTAAAGACAATCTTGATCTAACTTGCGCTTCGACACTCATTATTTTTTTCATTTTTTATTGGGTTGATTGTTGCACGGGAATAGAGAATTTTGAGGTGTGATGGAAAAATTCCTCCTCTATTCGACTTGGGATATAATTTTTTCATGGACTTGTGATTACACTAACCACAATTTTTTTGTGTTCTCTTTTTGGCATCTTTTGATGGTACGCCCCTTTGTGGGGTATGGAATAAGGGCATGTACCCCGGACTTAGGGTTTGGCATGCGATTTATTGTTCCCGTGCAACAAAAAACTTTTTTTTGAGTTGTCGTTGCATAAGATAGAAAGAGACATGTAGCTACATTATATGAGAGTAAAAAGAATAAGTTAATCTAATGCTAAAATTAAGAAAATCTGCAATTGATTCTATTTGATACTCAAGGCTTGCCACCATTTCCAAAAATTGCTATCATGATCATAGGGAACTTGATATTGCAAAATTTTTTTGAAATAAATTTGATAATGCAATTGATTTTGAAGATAAAGTACAACATTCGGCTGACTAGATAGGGGTCTTATGTTTGAAAATAAACAACGCAAACAAATAAAAATGCAGAAAAAAAATGTTGAAAAGGGAAGATAAAGGGTGGATCACGTACCACCCACCCCCACCCCGGACTTAAAAATTTGCTCGACTCGAGAAAACTCTAAGGGTGAGATAGAGGGAAGAGTCACTGTGGTGGAGGGTGATGCTGGTGGGAAGAGTAGTAGTTTTCCCAATAAGGAGAATCAGGGCCTGGATAACTTTGTTGTGCTCCGTACTTGTCATAAGCTGGTCGACTAGGGGCATAGTGACCGCTGTCCACATGCCAAGACTCTTGCGAACACTGCATTAGGTACATGTGATTGAGTTGGTGGCCATGTCTCTGCTGCTCATTTTGAATCTCATCAAGCTGAGTCTGGATCTCGTAGAAGCCGTAAGGACCGGAGTCATCATCTGGTCGCCGCCTGGTGCGACATCTGGAAGGTGGCGGTGGTGGTCCAGTGTCGTCGTCGTGTGCCTCTAAGGAGAGGCTCCTCCTGTGAGGCTGTGGCTCGGGGAAGGTATCTGGATCTGGATGCTCTAGGTAGAATCTCTGGATATGGCCTGGTAAATCAGTCAACTCGTAGACGTAGTTTGCTGCTGCAAACCGCGAATGTAACGGGAGCTGGAGGACCACCTGAGTGTCTTTGAACAAAAGGTAATAAATGCCTTTGGTGCCCAAACGGATAAACCTATTGTTCTTCAAATAGTGGGTGTTGATGAGGTGATTTTTGAGCTCAAGTGGAGGGAAGGCGATGTGGGTGTAACCCAAAAAAATGGCGAGTTGGGTAACATAGTGGCCGATGCGAAAAGAAGAGGAAGTGGCTCGGCTAGCTTGGGTACCAAAATGCTTAATGATAGCATTGCCCCAGTTAAAAGGTTCTTCATGTAAAAGACACCAAAGGGCATAAAGCTCTACCTGAGTAATTGCGCCCTGAGTACCTTCCCGACTGAAAATGGTGCAAGCCAAAATACGATGAAGGTAACGGACCACCGGGTTGTGAATGCAGGAGGCCTTGGGTCCACTAGGAAGATGGGGAAGAAGCCCGGTGATCTCCGCCCAAAACTTATCTCTGTCGTAATGGTTGGGGTAGGAGTCATGAGACCGCGCCATACATTGGTCTAGCCAATAATCATCCCTGCCGTCGAGGATGAAAGAAGTGATTTTTTTGGCGGATGATTCCAGATTTTCCCCAAAAATCCAGTACTTACAACTCGAGTTACCGAAAGAATTGTGTAGCCTGCGAAAAGTGCTTAAAAACTTGAGGGTAAGATCACAGTAAATAGAGGTGATATGGTAGGGAAAGCTAAGGATGTGGTTTCTGCGGAGGATATCGTCGACGGTGTCGCGGATGCCCAAAGCATCAAGGGTTGTGCCGCATGCCCAACGAGGAAGAGAGACACCAATTGCGAACATCTCCTCATAACGCTGGCAGTAGTCAGTGCTAGTAAACTGGTCATAGCTACCCGGAATAGGTGCTATCCGGGGTGAACGGGGGGCGGTTGTGTTTGGATCATTGGCCGCCTTCTAAGTGCCCTCCATCTCGCGGAGAAGCTCATCCGCCTCGTCGATGTCCCGAATCATCTCCTCGACTAACTCGGGAGAAGACTCACCCGTAGGAGAGGGTGTGCGGAATTGGATTATGGGATGAGAACTGGAACGACAGGGAGGATCCCTAGAAGAGGATGCAGGGGCCTTGCCTTTGCCCTTGCGAAAACGGCTGAACATTACTGCTGCAGAGACGAAAACGATCATCTGGAGTAACCAACCGATTGGCTGAGGATGCGAACCGATCGTCTGCTGATGCCAACCAATCGGCTGGTGTCTGAAACGGGTGGCTGGAGAATCAATGGTCAGCTGTCTTGTTGGAGAATAGGGGTGGTGGCGACGCGGCCTTCCGTCGGTCGTCTGGAGAGCAAGACGGTCGGCTGAATCTAGGAAGTGGCGGCTGTGGAGGCTCTGATCGAGACGGGCGGCGTTCTCGTCAGGTGGGCGGCGTGCTCATCAGGCGGGCGGCGCTCTCGTCAGGCGGGCGGCTGAAGAAACTCTTGTGGAAGGGTCGAAAGGTCGGCTGAGGGAGAATCGGTCGGCCGAAGAGTGGACCTTGGTCGTCCAGGTGAGGAGCAAAGCGGGTGGCTATGGAGGCTCCGATCGAGACGGGCGGCGTGCTCGTCAGGCGGGCGGTGTGCTCATCAGGCGGCGGCTGGGGTTTGCGAAGAGATGGAAGAAAGACCTCGCGTCTGAAGTGTTATATAGAGCAAGGGATCCACGAGCCGATCGGTTGGACAATAAGACGATCGGCTGGTCTGCTTTGGGCATCAACACAAAAACTGAAGGGACAGAGGCTTCTTTCAAGGGTTGTGGAACGGTCGGCGGATGAGACGAGCATCTGGATTCCGAGCTGGTCGTTTGCTTACCGCCAACCGAGCGTCTTGTAAAGAGAACCGATCGACTCGACAACAGGAACAAGGATAAACAAAACGGAAAAACAAAAACAAGAAAACAAACAAGAAGGGAAGATAGTGTTTGGTTGCCTCCAAACTAGCGCCTTATTTTACGTCGTGGCTCGACCAAGTTCAGATTAATTGGAATCCGGGGGACGTGAAGGGTCAGTGAGGTTCAGATCCTGCAAAGGTGGAAATTTGGTCGAGTTTGAAGTGACAACATCTTCGGTGGTGATGTATCTTTTAAGACGGTGCCCATTGACCTTAAACTCACACAAAACTTTATCCCAGAGAAGAAAAGCACCATGTGGATAAGCACACTTGACAATGTAGGGACCATACCATCTCAACTTGAGTTTTCCAGGGAAAAGTTGTAATCTTGAATTGAAAACTAAAACTTGATCCCTTTCTCTAATGTCTTTGTGCTTGATGTGACCATCATGCCACATTTTGGTTCGGTCTTTGTAGATTCTTGCGTTTTTATAGGCACTCATCCTAAGTTCGTCAAGCTCATTCATTTGGAGAAAACGTTTCTCTCCAGCCATGGAAAGATTAAAATTCAAACTTTTAATGGCCCAGCTTGCTTTGTGCTCTAGTTCTATTGGTAAGTGACATGACTTACCGTAGATCAGTCTGAAGGGGGTGGTGCCAATGGGTATTTTGTAGGCAGTACGATATGCCCACAGGGCGTCATTGATTTTTAACGCCCAATCTTTCCTAGTTCGTCCAATAGTTTTTTCTAAAATGGATTTGATTTGTCTGTTGGATACTTCTACCTGCCCACTGGTCTGAGGATGGTAAGGAGTGGCGACTTTGTGATAGACCCCGTATTTTTTCAAAAGAGCCTCAAAATTTTTCTCCAAAAAATGGGATCCCTCGTCAGAAATGACGGTGCAAGGGACTCCAAATCAAGGAAAAATGACATCTTTAAAAAGTTTCTTAACGGGTTTAGAGTCACATGTTTTAGTAGGTATGGCTTCAACCCACTTTGACACATAATCCACTGTGACTAAAATGTAAGTAAACCCATAAGAAGAAGGAAATGGGCCCATATAGTCGATTCCCCAGACATCAAAATCTCTAATTCTTGCTAAGAGATGAGAGGCATTTGGTCACGCTTGGAAATGTTACCCGTTCTTTGACATTGGTCACATGAAAGCACATAATCGTACGAGTCTTTGAAGATGGTGGGCTAAAAGAATCCACATTGTAGGACTTTCCTAGCCATTTTTTGGGAACTCATGTGACCACCATATGGGCCAGAGTGACATTGTTCCAAAATGGCAATGCTTTCTTCATTAGACACACAACAACGATATAAACCATCGGCGCAAAGTTGAAACAAATAAGGTTCATCCCAATAATAATTTTTGACATCATGTAAAAATTTAGCTTTAGAATGTCCCGTATACTCGGGATGCAATACACCTGCAGATAAATAGTTTACAAAATCAGCAAACCAAGGAAATTGGGAATCAACCTTGAGCAATTGGTCATCGGGTAAGGATTCATTTATTATATTTTCATCAATGGGGTTATAGCTAAGTCTACTGAGGTGGTCAGCCATCACATTTTCATATCCCTTTTTGTCTAGGATTTCTAGATCAAATTCCTGCAATAACAAAATCCATCTTATGAGTCGAGGCTTGGCATCTTTTTTGGTCATCAGGTAGCGAATAGCTGCATGATCAGTGTAAACAACAACTTTTGAACCAACAAGATATGAGCGAAATTTATCGAATGCATAGACAATGTCTAGAATTTCTTTTTCGGTGACTGTGTAATTTCGTTGAGCCTCATCTAAGGTCTTGGATGCATAATAAATGACATGGTGTTTTTTGTCAATTCGTTGTCCTAAAATGGCACCTACAGCAAAATCACTAGCACCGCACATGATTTCAAAGGGTAAGGCCCAGTCGGGAGCACGGATGATAGGAGTGGTGGTGAGAGCCTTTTTCAAACATAGAAAGCTCTCCATGCATGTCGTATCGAAATGGAAAGGCACCTCCTTTTGAAGAAGATTGGTGAGAGGTTTTGTGATTTTGGAAAAATCACGGATGAATCGCCGATAGAAACCGGCGTGTCCTAGGAAGGCTCGGATGTCTTTGACTGAGGTTGGGGGGGAGCTTGGTGATGACCTCAATCTTAGCTTGGTCTACTTCAATACCTTGGTTGCTCACCTTATGGCCTAGAACAATACCCTCCTTGACCATGAAGTGACACTTCTCCTAATTAAGGACTAAGTGTGATTCAATACATCTATCAAGGACAAGGGAGAGGTTTTGAAGGCAAGAATCAAAACTGTCTCCATAGATAGAGAAATCGTCAATGAACAATTCCATGACAGTTTCAGTTAAGCCTGAAAAAATGGCAGACATACATCTTTGAAAAGTGGCTGGTGCATTGCACAGGACAAAGGGCATTCGTCTAAAGGCGTATGTACCAAAAGGGCATATGAAAGTGGTCTTCTATTGGTCTTCAGGATGAATGGGAATCTGATAAAAACCTGAGTAGCCATCTAAATAGAAAAAGTATTATTGATGGGCTAAACGTTCAAGAACTTGATCGAGGAAGGGAAGAGGGAAGTGGTTTCCTAGTTTCTTTGTTGAGTTTCCTGTAGTCAATGCACATCCTCCACCCTGTGACGGTACGGGTGGGGATGAGCTCATTCTTTTCATTCCTAACGACTTTGGTCCCACCCTTCTTGGGGACGACTTGGACAGGGCTGACCCAAGGAGAGTCAGAGATGGGGTAGATGATTCATGCAGTCAAAAGTTTAATAACTTCAAGACGGACAACTTCCTTCATGTTTGGGTTAAGTTTCCTTTGTGGGTCTCGGGAAGGTTTACTATTTTCAATCATTGGGATTTTGTGGATGCAAATGGATTGATCTATCCCAACCAAATCTGACATTTTGTACCCTAAGGTTGTTCTCCTTTTCCTAAGTTCTCCCATAAGCATGTTTTCCTATTCAATGGTAAGGTCAGAATTGATAATAACATGGCATAGTTGTTGTTCATCTAGAAACACGTATTTTAGACCTATGGGGAGAGCCTTCATTTCTGGGGCCTTTAGTGGTTCAGGTTGTTCTTCTATGGTGGAGATCATCTTAAGGTCTTCAATCTCAGCACATGGGATTTCCTCAAAGTTGTCCAAGTGAATCTTAAGTTGATTTGATGGTTCATTATCAAAATCACATTCGGCGGGGATGGTGAGAGCAGTGCATAGGGGGTCATCAACTAATTCCCATTCTTGCCTTAGTTGGTTTAATTCATCAATGCAATCAAGGAGGTAGACTTCTTCCTCAAGACTAGGTCCCTTCATACTTTCAAACACCCTAAAGTCTAGGTTTTGCTTCCCTAGTCTTAACACAATGGTACCAGCCTCAAAATCAATTAAGGCATGAGCAGTGGCTAAGAAGGGACGTCCGAAAATGAGGGGGTAGCGTAAATCTTCCTTGATATCCATGATTACAAAATCACAAGGGACGTAAACATCATTTCCAACTTTAACCGAAATGTCTTCTATGATTCCCATGGGTTTAGTTGTGGATGAGTCTGCCAGTTGGATGGTCATGGTTGTGGGTAACATGTAATTGAATCCTAATCTTTTGCAAAGACTATATGGCATGATGGATATACTAGCTCTTAAATCTGCTAGGCCTTTCCTACAAGCATTGTCACCTAAGTAGCATCCTATTCCAAAAGAACCTAGATCCTTCTATTTTTTAGGCATCTTACTTATGATGATGTCATATGTAGTCCTAGCAAGTTTAACAGTCTCGTATTCTTTAGTAACATACTTCCTAGTCAAGAGGGATTTCATGTACTTAGACCAGGCGGGCATGTTTGCCAAAGCATCAAGGAAGGGAATGTCGACATGTATTTTTTTCATAGCATCCCTAAATTTCATGAATTGGGCATCAAGCCTTGTTTGTTTGAGGCGGGCTTGATAGGGAGGTAGAGGTTTGTAAACTGGTTCTTCATCTTCTACTTGAGGGGTTTCGGGGATGGATGGGTTGGGTGTGGCTTCGGGTTCGACAACTACCATGTCCTCATCCTCGAATTCTAGAGGTGGGTCTGAAGATTCTTCTGTAGGGGGAGGGGCGTGCACTTTTCCCGAACGAGTGGAGACAACCTTGAGTTGTTCAATATGTTTGGGGTTGTTTTCAGGTTGTCCTACAAAAGTCCCTACAAGAGGTTTTTGTTGGGCAAACAGATGGGCCAACTGTGCGTCAGTTGCCTTTTGATGGGCTTGTATGGCCATGAGGGTTTGTTCTATGCTTGCCCAGTTAGGATTACTTGGGGGAGGAGGAGGGAGGGCATTTTGAGGAGGCTGGGGAGGTTGAGGTTGGTTTAGATTTTGGGGTGGAAGGTTTAGGTTTTGGAATTGTTGGTAGTGTTGTCGATTTTGGTGATTTCCAAAATTTCTTTGATTGTTGTATGGGAATCCAGGTGGTGGTCGATTGGTACTTTGAGGGTAGGGAGGTCTTTGTTGAAGTTGGTTAGAGTTCTCGGCACCTGAAGGGTTCCCGTACTGAAAACCAGGGTGATTTCTATGTTGGTTGGGATTGTAGTAACCTTGGCCTGGTATTGTATGAATTGAGTTGAGGTATTCTATTTGTTGTCCTACTTCAGGTTGCATGGGTGTGTTGTAGAGATATTGACAATGGAAGGTGGTATGGTCGTATCCTTGGCAAATACCACAAAGGGAATCCATGGCTTTTAGTTGATGGGGTGACTGCCTAAGTGTGACCAATGATGACTCTAACCGATCTTGTTTTAAGGCAATTAATTTTAGGCTTTCTGCTATGCTTTGGATATCATTATTAACTTCTGCCTTGGCCACCTTAAGGATTCCTCCAATCCCACTTCTAGCCCTTGTTTCGGAAGCCCGTTTAAATACCTCTCATGCGCTATTTAAACTTTGATGCATGAAATTTCCTCTAGATGAGGAATCGAGAAAGAATTTGGTATCATCATCAACACCACGATAGAAAATCTATATGAGTTGGGCTTGAGAGATATCATGGTGGGGTCACTTCCTAAGTAAGTCTTTGAATCTTTTCCAGGCTTCACCTAAAGACTCTCCTGGGGACATAGAAAAATGAGTTATTTGACCCCTAAGTTCATAGGAGAGAGACGGGGGGTAAAAATTTTCAAGGAACTTGCCTTGGAGAACTTCCCAAGTTGTGACATGTTCTTCACTCTCCATGGTATTGTACCAGCTACTAGCTTGGCCGGAGAGGGAATATTTGAACAACCTAAGGTGGATGGCATCTTCAGAGACACCTGGGAGTTTGTTCAAGGAGCAAAGGTCAATGAACCTTTGAAGATGATCTTGACAACTTTCTCCATTGTTGCTTGAGAAGGGGTTGGCTTGCATCATAGTGATCCATTGTGTTCGGATTTCGAATTGTGGAGCAATAATATCGGGGGGTATGACCGGATGTTGTGCATAGGCCGTTTTAGGAATAAAAAATTCTTTTAATTGTTTTTGCCTTTCGGCTTCCCTCCTATCGGCTTCTATGGTTTCTTGCTCGGCCCTAAAGGCTGCATGCAAAGCGGCTTCTCTTTCCGCTTGTTCGGCTTGGATGAGCTCTCTTTGAGCTGTGAGAGCTTGGTCGATCCTACGGGCGACCTCGTCTTCATTCATTCTCACTAGATTTTGACGGCTTCGATGATGAAAAGTTCTTTCTATTTCCGGATCGAAAGGTTGAAAATCGTCGTTCGGGCGTCGCATGCACAAATAAAGCAGTTAATTCGTGTGCAGAAAAAACATACTGCCGGAATGGAAATTCGGCAGAAAGAGGAGTACACTTCCGAAATGTTACTCGGAAGGCATGAAAAAAAGAAGAAAAAAAAGGTTTTTCAAAATTGTTTTGGGGTTCGAGAAAAAAATCTGTTGTCCCCGACAACGGCGCCAAATTGATACTCGTCATTTTGCAATATCAATCACTAAGATGGTTAATCCTAGAGTTTAAACCTTTTTTTACTTCCGGTTTAAAGGGTAGTATAGAAGGGTCGATCCCATAGGACAACTAATTAGAGATTGTTCTTAGAACCCAAAAATTGAAGAACTTTATTATTTGTTTTTGGTATTTTTCTTTTTATTAAAGTAGAAAGTAAAGTACAGTTGGGGGTTTGAGTGATTACACTAATGCAAGAAGAAATGCACTTAACAAGAATAAACATGCACAAGGGAAAAAGTAAGAAGATTGTTAACACAAGCAAAACTATATGAATGAAAAACTAAGAACTAAAGAAAACAAAGGATGCGGTGATTAAATCAAGAGAAGGAAATTGAGGCTCGTAGGGGTTTTCACCACCTTAGCCTAGGTGATAACAACTAAATCTTAAACGACGATTCGATGAAGGTTTGCGAATATAAAACTCACAAGAGAGAAACTCCACATGAGCCCATTGGTCTTGGTGCTCATGCTTCCTAATTTATCATCCTAAAAGACAAAATCCACGGTCATATCAAAACGTTTATGTAATCGATTTTATTGTTCTAAATCCGGATTTCCATGGTCATATCCATCCGGATTAACATGCGATCCGAAGATCAACTATTCAATTAAAATCAATTACCACCTAGTCGTTTAAGAAGAAGTCGTTAAAACCATGGCTAAGGGGTTATTCCCCTTGCCCCGATAGAAGTCTACTCACACATGGAGAGAGGGGAGACGGAGGAAGAAAGAAATGAAGCCATAGTCTAGCCCAGAAATCAGGAGATTAATCCTTATGCTAGAGACAATGAAATGGCTTAGTTCTTTGTTCCTTGCTCCAGAAATAAAGAACGGAGAGAAGAAGATTAACACTAGGGCGGAAAGTAAAGATAAGAACAAGAATGAAAGAGCTATGCTTGAACTAAGGTCTACTTTATTGCATAATATGAAAAAGATTACAAGACTAATTGCTTCATAATTCCAAAATACAAGAAATCCAAGATGTCACAAGAGGAGGAAGTGCCCCTCCTTTTATAGGAGAAGGAGGGGGAGAATACATTAGGTTTAGGGTTCTTTGGGGCTGATGGCTAGGAATTTTTGCTTTTTGCGTGCCGCCAACCGACCGGTTCGGGAACCAGCCGATCGGTTGGAAGGTTCTGGAATGCGCAGCCAATCGATCGGCTGCCAACCCTAATTAGGGTGGTGGAGTGTTGAAAACCGCTCCGTGTTGCTCAGTAATGGGCATCAGCCGAGCGTCTGGTAGCTGGAATCAGGCGATCTCAGTCGTCGTCTGATGGGATCAATGATCGATGCTTGAAGGCAAACCGAGCGTTTCAATATGTCAGACGATCGGTTTTATGCTGTGAGACGATCGGTTGAATGTACCAAGTGATCGGCTCAAGTCCTGAAACTGCAATAAAATGCACATGATTGTCAAATTTGTGATAGAACGAGAAAATATCAATTTGTGCAATTTTCAAGAGATGAATGGAGAATTTCTATGTGACAAGCTTAATAATTCGCAGAAAAATGTGTGTTGAATAGCACGCATAAAATATGCTGCAACACATTCCAAGAAGCAGTTGAAAAACTTGGATTCTTAGATTCTGATAACAACATTGAAGAATGTATATCTGAAGCAGTGTTGTTTCAAATGCCTTCAAGTCTCCGACAATTATTTTGCACTACAATAGTCTATTGTGCTTCAGTTACCCCTATATCTCTATGGGAAAAGTTCAAAAATCCAATGAGTGAAGATTTCTATGACAAAGAGAAGATTTGGGCAACTGCATATAATAGCACTTTAAAGTGTATTAATATGTTCTTAGAATCGATGGGTAAAAAATTAGCTAATTTTGATTTACCATCCATTGTTCAAGATGAACATGAAAACATATACAAGGAAGTAAAGGAGGAGCTAGAAATAGTTGTTTCCGATGAAGATATGAATACAATTTTGCAACTAAATCATGATCAAAATTATGCTTATAGAATTATCATTGATCGCATAAATAGTGGGAAACAAGGAACATTTTTTATTGATGGTCCAGGTGGAACTGGAAAGACATTTTTGTATTGTGCTTTACTTGCAAAAGTAAGGTCATGTGGTCAAATAGCACTAGCAACTGCATCATCCGGGGTGGCATCATCTTTACTACCTTTTGGTCGTACTGCACACTCAAGGTTTAAAATATCATTGAATGTTGAAGAACATAGAATATATAACATTTCAGAACAAAGTAGTTTGGGTGAATTACTTCAAAGAACCAATCTTATAGTATGGGATGAGGTCTCTATGGCAAAAAAAGAATCCATCGAATCTCTAGATCTTTTACTAAAAGACATGACAAGTAATACACTACTTTTTGGAGGAAACGTTGTCGTGTTTGGTGGAGACTTTAGGCAAATTCTTCCCGTTGTACCAAAAGGAGGGAAACATCAAGCAGTTGTGGCAAGTTTTGTAAAGTCAAGGATATGGAAACATGTGGAAAGATTATGTTATGACCCACATTTCGTTTTACCAGTAAGTACCTTGGTTAGTGCATAATTGAACTAGTTATGTTGAGATGAGTACTTGCTTTGTTAATAGTGTTTTGAGCTTTGAGCTAGTGTTAATGTATCATTAGCTTGTTCTCTTGTCCTGAGGTTGAGGACAAGTTTGTGCTTGATCCGTTTCCAGAGAAATCACGCAAAACCGACCTACGAGTAAAAAGATATGAGCTTTTTAGCGAGAAGGGACCTATATGTAATTTCTGAAAGTTCTTGGGTAATTTGCATCCGGCCCCCTGGGCGCCCTTCCTTATCCCTTCTTTATTTTTTCCTTTATTAGCTTTGTTAGCCGACCTTGAATGAACGATACGTTCATTCCTTCAGTTGCCGCTTGAGAAAAATAGAGAAAGGGAGAGGGAGAGAGCAAGCTAGAGGAGAAAGCTGGGCAATCAAGCCCCTCCGTCTCCATTCTTCTTCGATTCCTCATCTTCTCTAGCCGAATCAGCCAGCCACTTCACCTTCTTCCCCTTCCCCTTCTTCTTCTTCCCTGTTCCTGCTGCCCGGCCAAGATAGGAGCCGGCCAAGGAGGTGCTAGGAGCGGCCAAAGGCGTGAAAAGCAACGTCTACGGGTTGCTGCTAGGTCGTCTTGAAGTTCCCAAGGTATTTCGTGCGGAGATTTCCCGCGAATCCACCCCGAATCCACCTTCTTCCTCGGGGATTTCCGTTTCTACGCAGGTTGCACAGCGTGCAAATCAGTTTGCACGGCGTGCAAAGTTACAGAAAGCTGATGTCGGGGATTTCTGTTTCTGCACAGGTTTGCACGGCGTGCAGATCAGTTGCACGGCGTGCAGATCAGCTGCACGGGGTGCAGATCAGTTGCACGGGGTGCAAAGTTGTAGAAAAATAGAATAGAAGTGTTTCTTCCCAGATTGCACGGGGTGCAAATCAGTTGCACGGCGTGCAAAGTTGCAGAAAAGCAGAATTAGGCGTGTTTGTGGACGTTTACGGTGTATACGAACACACCGAATTGGGTGAGTATTATCTCACTTAATTATCAAGGTTTAACTCGTTTAATTGTAGATATTGCATATATGAAAATGATGTTTATGTGTATATGTGGGTAATAGATATTACTCGGATGTCGAGCATAGTTATCATCCCTAGACTTTTAATTTGCATAGTTTAAATGAAATGAAATGATTAGTAATATAAATGTGCATGCCTTACGTGTAATTTCAGTAAGATGTGAATAAATTTGATAAAGTATTTCAGGTTGAGTATTCCTTTCAATACAATATATTTGAATGTTCAGTAATATGAAATCAGTATAGAGACGTGGAATAGATATGAAATCTATTTACAGTGAACGAATCTGTTTGCATGAAAGCATAGCTGAGTTATGAGTTATTGCGATATAAGTGAATAGTTGTTGCACTATATATAGAAATGTTATGAAAGTTGAATTTCTAGTTTCAGCTAGTGAATTGCAAAATTACAGTATATTCCAGTAGTCGAATATGTGAGAGAGAGACACAATGTTATAAGAGTTTTCTTGTTATAATAAAATGTGTTAGACTTAGATGCCCTGACACCGTAGAACCCCTTTGAGAGGTTTGTGCCTTAGGGGTGAAACGACCTACCTAGCGTGTGTCTAGATGGTCGGTGGCTCGTGTTCAACAATAATCCGTGCGTGTGTCACGGTGGCACGAGGACAGAGAGGCGGTGTTCAAAAATAATCTGTGTGTGTGTCACGGTGGCACTGGAAGTAAATAGGGGTTATTCAACAATAATCTGTGTGTGTGTCACATTGGTAACCCAGACTCTCCGCCTGTGTGCTCAGGTTAGAAGAGGAGTCTAGAGTACACTCTTTGAGAGTGCAGTGAGGCCATGTGAGCCTGAGAGTCCTGACGCAGACCAGGACGGCAGTCAGACTTAGCATTTCCCGGGTGTGTCGCTAAGTCTTGTACGGTGGGTTCGTAGTTCGCTACGAGACTTTATATGCAGAGTACACTGCATATGATCAGGGCATAAGTTAAAAGATGATTACTTAGAATTAAGGTAGATTAATATGAAACTTGTGTATGTTCAGATTTAGAATTTATAATACTTGTTCTTTAAATGTTCAGTATACTTTTCTGCGATAATTGCACTGTTTAATTTGAACTGCTCAGTTTGTTATTTTATCCACATTCCTGTTAAATGTAAAATATGGAGTTATCCGATGATGGCTAAGTGAAATATTATTCACTAAGCGAGTAGGCTCATTCCTCTACTCAAACATTTTCAGGTCAGCGACAGTTTCAGGAATCAGAAGGATCTTTTCATCCTAACGCTTAATCTGTAGAAGGTATATGTAGTTAGTTTAGTTAGATAGTGGTCTCTTAGTCCTTTCCCCTCGGCTCTTAATGGTGTCAAGTCTTAGGACAGGATGTTAGCAGTACATCCTTGGAGACTCCAGCTAAGTGATTGATGTTGTGTATGCCGCAATAGGAGAATTGGGTTGTTTTCTGTTATCAATCATGATATAAAATTTTGTATGCATGGCCTTAATGTATTGTTTTTCTTTACTACCATGCCTTTATTGTGTTGTTACCAACTTATACGCTTGTACCTAAGGTTCAGGTTCAAGACGTTTGTTCACCTAGTTATTATGGGGGTCACAGTTGGATAACTCAGGTAGATTCAAACCGAAAGGTATTTGCTGAAAGCACAGTATGGAGCACTGAATGGTAGAGCACACTACACATTGGACTTTGTGGGGGATTGTTAGATATGTGATTACTGTAGCCGCTAATTACTGTAGCAGCTAGTTACTGTAGTGTGTTTACTATAGTAATCACTTATTTAGCATGGGTTAAGCCCAATGTAGTGCAGCAAGTACATGTGAGAATGTAGTGTTGTTTCTAGTGCAAATGGTAAAGAAGTTTTATCCCATAATACTCACTCCTAGAAATTTTGTGGTCCTAATATGTAGGATCACATGGGGCACTAGTGTCCAAAGGAGTTCTAGGAGGGAGGTATGCTCACCTCCTTGATGGGTGGGGTTACCACATCACAACGCGCGCGCCACACCTCGCCGGGCCGGGATTGGGCTTATGGCTTGTGGCTTGTGGATTGTAGATTGTGGAGAATGTCTTTCGTCTTCCGTCTTCTTTTTGCACTAGAATACAACTAAGTAATTAATTACTCGTGTAATTAATTGTTTCTTTCCTATTCAGATTTCTTAATCCTAACTGGAAAGTGTTTCTTTTTGCGGTTTTTATTCCGTAATGTGTACAAGAGCAATCGAGTGTTTGCGTCTTACTGGGAATAGGATTAGGGACGCTCGTGACTATATATATGCCTCTGGTCATTAGGGTTAAACACACAAAAAAACAGTCTTCTACCGCCGTGTGTTTTGAGAGTCTTAATCCAAAGTGCGAGAGTTGTCGTCCCGGAGTCGCATCGTGGAGTCGTTCTCCTGTGCGAAGCGCGACTTCTCATTCTCCTCACCGAGACGCAACTGTCAGGCGGTGGTTCCTGCGATTGATGTGCTGCACTGGTAGCAGTGCAACGAGCGTGAGCGAGACGTGCAAGTTTCAGGTTCGTGCCGGATCGAGACTGGGAGAACGGTGTCTATCCGCGAGGATTGTCGGGCACTGATTTCTTTAAGTATTACGTTCGTTTCTCAACGAACGATCTGGTTTGCGAATCTAACTCCTGTTTTTCTGTCCTCCTGCTTTGTTTGAACTTTGTTTCTTATTTTGGATCTGTCTGAATTGTTAATTACATTGCACCTGTCGCGGTTGCATGAACGACAATAACAAATATTAACAACACGAATAACATAATAAAATAGAGACTTAGAACGGTGGAGAGCTGAAGAAAATAAAAGAATTAGGAATAAGGAGATGACATCTGAATAAACATCATCACTGGCAACATCATCAAAAAGTTTCTTCATACGTGGTTGTTAGTAAGGTGGGTCATTGATCACTCTGAGAAAGTCACAAAAGGAAATCTTCTGTTGCACGATGGAGAAAGTAGAGTTTGTAAAGCCTAATCACTAACATAATTGCTAGCAAAGTGTTGTGAATGGAACCGTTGCAACACGGAGGGTCGTGAAGAACAAGCCCCGTCATTCTTGCCAATGCACACTGAGATTGCTATATCGACACTGATCCCGCCAACATCCAGGAGATAACAGGGAGGATCCCGATGACGCCACCGCCACTGCATAAACTAGTGTCAGTACCCCCCTAATCATCAACAAGCAGCAGGGAAGATACACATGACAAACTTAGTGGTGCATGAGAGATCTCGTCCGGCCTTGCCGTCCGGCTATGTCAATGACGTAGGCACCAAGTATTGGGTTAATAGAAACCGGGATTAGACTGAAGAAGAACGAAGACAACTAACATAGACATGCATTTTATATAAACAACCAGCCAAAATCCTTCCGTAGCCAGTGGCTAGCAGTACATCATCGATCTCTGCCACACATTATACACTTTGTTGTTTCCGTCAACACCGTTTGTCCATTGTCGGAGACGCGCAGTGCCGTGCAGCAAAGCGGAGACGACGCTCAGTAGTGACAGTCCTTGGAATCCACCAGAACGAGGAAGAACGAGGACGTTAGAGTTGAGATTGCAAAAAGCATGGCCATAAATTTATAAAAATCGCTACTGTGTTTTCAAAGCAGGAGTCGCTGAATAAAATACCCGTGTGGGTAGGGTTGAGCATCGGACCGGGCCGGCCCGACCCAGCCCGCTACCCGGCCCGTCAAACCCGACCCTGACCCGGCCCGGGTATTCTAAATGGGCGGGCCGGGCCGGCATTTTAGGCCCATTTTCTTATCCGGGCCGGGCTCGGGCCACCATAAACCCAGACCCGAAACCCAGTACCCGGCCCGCATAAATAATCCATACCATATAATATAAATGCACAAATATGTATATCATTTTAAAACTTCTTTTTCCATAATAAGATCCGTCGTCTAATGATTGATATAATCAGCCAACTCCCCCTATACTAATAGTTGGTTATAATAACAAGTCTAATAATTGATCGGTACGAATCAACAACTAGCAACAACATTGTGGATTATTAATTTGTCTGCTCATTCATATTATGTTCAACCTTCACGCAAAGCACCGTCATTCCTAACACAACGATATTCTAAAATTTAATAAATATGTCTACAACAAATATCTTTCTACTTATATACAAATTCAACATTGATTGTAAACCAAACACGTGATTTTGATGAAACCTATTGTTAGACAGGCTGGCCCGAGCCCGGCCCGAAACCCATATTTTTTATACGGGCCGGGTACGGGCTCAGCTTTTTAAAAAAAATCCGGGCCAAAACCCGACCCGTGGCCCGCATAATAATATGGATATGGATCTGGGTCTGCCAAAACCCGAGGTGACCCGGCCCGATGCTCATCCCTACGTGTGGGCACTGAATGAACAAATATATATATAGGGCAACGATCCAGTGAGAAACATATCTGGTGAGAGCATGAGAGGCATTTGAATAACTCTCTACATAGATCAATTTTTTATAATCCAACCGTACAAATTACAAGTATACCTTAATATCTACATTCCTATAAAATTTTATCACCATCCAATTTGTAGTTCATTCACAACAACCAAATATTTTTTGACGCTCTATGTTGAATTTCAGGCTGACCGTTGGATGTAAAAAGTGTATATTGTACATATGGACATGTAAACAATGTCTGATTGCAATGATTTTTTGCGTCAAGGTAAATGAAATGATGTTTTTTCCATCTATACGGTTGGATTTTAAAAAATAGTTACTTATTTGTAGTTATTCAAATGCCTCTCATGCTCTCACCGTAGGATGTTTCTAACTGGATCGCTATCCATATATATATATATATATATATATATATATATATATATTTATATATTTATATATATATATATATATATTTATATATTTATATATATATATATATATATATATATAAGTCAGGCTAGAATACATTTGAGTGTACAGATCGCACGCTACACTCAAGTCTTGTTAGTATATTAAAAATATTTTTTTACAAAATGTAAACCATTGATATTCATTGTTATACTATAATTAGTATACAATGTAAATTTTGAACTCATTTAGATGAGTGTAAGTTACTCATATGAGGACAATAAAATTGACGTACGAAAATAATTTGAAATGCATAATTTGTGTGGTCTTCATAACATGACCTATAAATGTTCAAATGGGCTCAAATTTTTTATATGAGCAATTCACAAGATGTTTAAGAAGATCAATGGATTAGATTTTTGAAAAAAATATTGCATCATGGAAAACTACTTCAGTGTATTCTGCTCCGGATACACTTGAGTATATTCTAGCCTGACTCTCTCTCTCTCTATATATATATATATATATATATATATATATATATATATATATATATATATATATATGTTGTGTGTGTGTATATATATATATATATATGAAATTAAGAGAGAAAGATTTCTCCCCCCTCCCATGCCCGTGGCGGAGGCCGAACGTCCTGGAGGGTGGTAAATCAAGGCGGCAACTGGGATTCGAACCCAGGTCCCTTCATGAGGAGACATCGTGCTTAACCACTTGAGCCACTCCTTGTCGGCATATATATATATATATATATATATATATATATATATATATATATATATATATATATATATATATATAGTCAGGCTAGTGTACACTCGAGTGTGCCGGAGGTACCATACACCTCAATCATGTTTGAAGATGCAATAAATTTCTGAAAAATCTAAACCGTTGATCTTCTTAATTATCATAAGAACATACTATATAATAAATTTTAGCTTATTTGGACACTTATATGTCGTGCATCTAAAGGAGGCAAAAATAATGTATTTCAAATTAGTTTTGTGCGTCGATTTTGTCATCCTTGGATGAGTGACTTACACTCATCCAAATAAGTTCAAATTTTGTATGTGACATATTATTATTGTAACCATGAAGATCAATGGATTAGATTTTGGAAAAACATGGTCTAGATACGTAAACACCATTGGGGTGTATGGTGTGATATGTACACTTAAGTGTATTCTAGCCTGACTCTCTCTCTCTATATATATATATAGAGAGAGAGAGAGAGAGAGTGAGAGAGAGAGTGTGTGTGAGAGAGTTTGTCTTTGTTGCATGTGCGGGTATAGAGATTTCTGCTACCCATCTCAAAGACGCGATGGCACAGACCAGTAAAAATCGGTAGTTCGCGAGAAAAAGAGCGGCACGACCGAAAGTAGAAAAAAATCCCAAATCGAGAGTTCAATCCCTCGGCTGTTTTCTGTGTGGTTACTCCGCTTTCCCTCAAACCATCGTAGTCCTCCTCCTCTATAGTTGCTCCGTTGAGATACTTCCCTACATTTGCTCCATTGTACTTGCTTAGTGAATTTTCGGCCTTTGTCCGCTTCTCCATCTCTATTCTCCGGGTTAGGTCTTCTACTACCTCTCTCTTCTCCAACGCAAGTCTTCCACTCTTCATACATGGTGAGGACAAAGAAATAGTCGGGGAGGGTCATGGTAAAGCCGCCATGGAGAAGGTTCATTCAAATTGTAACTGACGACGAAGAGGACTCTGTGTTGAGGCACTACAAAGCTGTCGAGTCGCTAGCCAACCAATCGATTGAAGCAGCAGAAGAACCTGCTCCGAAGGGGAAAGAAAAAGTAACTACAACACCTCCGAGGAGAACACCTTCAAAGAAGAAAGGAAATAGCAGTAAGGCGATTGTTGCTGGTGTGTAAGGTAATGAAGGTATTGGGGATGACGAACAGCCGCGTGATGAAGCGGAGCATGAAGAAAGACAAGGTAAGTTCTGTTTGCATGTACATTACAAGAACATAAGGAAACATTTTCAAGTAAAAAGTAACAATGTCTACTAAACGAGCAACTGTAAGAACAATAGAGTAACTATACGATGCCTAGAGTAACTACAGAAATGTTGAAGTAACTATGTCCAGTAAAAAGTATCCCGTACACTATAAATGTAGCAGTTAAACTGGAAAGTAGTTTTTGTTAAAATGAAAAGTAAAATTTTCAAGTAATAACAAATCTTAGTATGCAGAGGAGGATAGGCAAGGGTCTGATGACAAGACAAAAGAAAATCTGGAAGGGAATGAGGAAGAAAAAGCTACTGGGGAGGAAGGAGAAGAGGAAAAAAGAAAAAGGAAAGAGAAGGGCAAGGGAAAGGCTGACGAAGGTAAGGTTATATGCATCTATAATTGAGTAAACTTGTTGTTAATTTTAGAGGATAGTTAATGACACATATAGTTTAGTAAGTTGTTGTTAAAGTTACAGTTAAATTTTAATGTGATCAGCCTATTATGTAAAGTAAATTGTAAAAATGTAAGAGTAACTGAACTGACTGAAAAGTAATAAGGAAACAAACCTAAGAGTTACGTTTTGATATGTTTGCAGGTGGACTTAAAAAGGTATACCACAGATGCTATATAAAAAAGCTACAGCAACATCAACAACAGTGTGGTGTTTACCAAGAATCAAATTAAAATGATGAGGTCCATGGCATTTGGAAACATGATCAAGATGTCCAATCTTACAGTAGATGTAGGACTTTTGTAAGATTTGATAGAAAAATATGTGGGAGATGATAGGTTCTTTTTGTCCCATGGGATAGAATGTAGAATGACAATGGATGATGTGGGGGTCATTCTAGGTATCTCTAGCAAAGGTATGGATATCATACCTAGAAAGAACTCTGAAATAGTGAGCTCCATATGGTGAGAGTTTGCTAGGGCAACAAGGAGAGATGGGAAGGAGGGTGAGACCTTAAATAAGTTAAAGGAGCTCCTTTCAAGAGCCTCCAACCTAGGAGTAGTCAAGGAGAACAATATACAATATAAAAGAACAAGATTGGAAGAAAGAAAGTGCTTCACCAATTTAGTACAGTGCTTTGATCCTATATCAAGCGTATAGATCTCCTATCCACAAAAGATGGACGTGGCTATATGTGGTGGCTAGGAGATTGTAGCTATAGGACACAAAATTTGAGCTTATAGAACAAGATGAAAAGTATAGCTTCAGCTTTATTGCTCACTAGAATGTACTCTCAAGTGTAGTTGTGTGCTTTAGGTGTCGTAAGGTCTCTCCTATTTATAGGAATGGTTTGCAAGTACTTAGGGTCATTCTAGAGGGTTTGTAGAGTGTTCCAAGTGCCTAACTAGTCGTTAGGTATCCATTAATTGGCTTGTAATGTCTAATTCTTTCGAGCTGAAAAGAACGATCCAGAACCTATCTCGGTCGAGGAACTTGTCGACTGAGATGTGTATTGGTCGATCTTTTCTTCGACTGAGGAGCGGTTTGGGGGAAAAGTTGTTACACTGGCTATTTCCAACCCCCAACCACCAACTACTTGGTCTAATGGTCATGGACTTTGGGTCAAAGCTTGCTCTGTCGAAGATATTGTCGATCAAAAACTTGTTTTAGGGCACAAATGTGTAAGTTGTTGATCCGTTCTTGCAACTTCGATCGAAGTGATTCTCAGTCGAGAAAATCTTCAACCGAGTGTGTCTCAGTCAAGCAGTTTTTTGACTGAGAGAGGCCCTATTTCTATTGAATCACCTTCTAAGTGTGTGTATCATGAAATGATGGTGACTCTGACTCTGGGGGAGAACCTATCTAAGGGTATTGGGTGGATGAGGAAGATCTAACACTTGATTTACATAATATCTACGTACTTGTACAAGTTTTTACATTGAGTACAATCATGAAAATATTGAACATTTAAGCACATTGATCTTCCATTTGTGTTGATCTTCAATTATCCAATTCCTTATTTCCTTGGACCCTGAAATACTCAAATAGCACGTTAGATCCACGAGAATGAAATTTTTTTCATCATCAAAACAAAGAGTATATTAATGTCCAATTTAGCCAACAATCTCCCCCTTTTTCAAGATGACAAACATTTCTAAATCAAAATGATTTAAATGAGATGAGTATCATACCTGAGATTTACCTTAGACAAAGAACATGCGTGCTAATTATTCCTACAGAGGTATGGAACATAGTATCCATATCTTAAGGAATATAGCATCAATTCATGTTAAGCCAAGAGAGCATGAAACTCATTTATTTTGATTTATATTATTTCTCCCCTTTGTCATTTCGAAAAGATAGCCATATAAACATTTTGCTCCCCCTGAATGAGATACTCCCCCTTAATTGATTACTTTTTTAGAAATGTCAAATTTAGCCACAATTCAAAAACCATGATTAATTTCTCAACCATTTTCAAGGGATGTTAAGCCCTAAAATGATATGAGGATCCTTTAGGTTCATGAATATATTTTTATATTAGTTTCTCAACCATTTACAAGGGATATTAAGCCCGAAAATGATATGAGATTCCTTTAGGCTCATAGTAGAATCAATAAATATATTTCTCAACCATTTACAAGGGATGTTAAGCCCTAATTGATGTAGGGAATTCAATTAAAATCAAGATGTGCATTATATTCAATAATTTTTGTGAGATCCCCCTTAATCTCATACTCAAAGATACGAAGATATTTCAAATTATAACCTTCTCTAAAATCAATTGATTAAGTAAGATTGTGAGTCAATTTTTGTAAGAAATCTTGGTTCTTGCAGTATAAAATTTATATTATTATAAGTATTTAACATGATGAGCAACTTACAGATTTAATATACCAATGTTGAATGCAAATGATTTGATTTACCAAAAAGCACTTTTGTCAGCCTTATTTACGGTCGACCGTGACTTCGACCAGGGCACCCCTCAGTCGAACTCTTTTTTGACTGAGAGGCATTTCTATAGATTTCCAATTAATGCATCTTTATCTAGAGTGAACTATTTTGTAATATTTTATTGACATAAGTCACCAGTCAACTTCTTTTTATATACATATTCAATCTTGTTTCAGGTCATGCGCTTAAGGAACATAAATTTCTCCTTTTATTTTTATATCCTCTCAAAGGGTTTGATGTCCCTATGACGTCAAGCCTTTCCCATTAATGAATAAGTTGTACCAAAGTCTTTCTCTCTCATGATATCTTTACTTTGTCATACTCATTTAGTTCCAATGAGTGTTTGCCTTTAGTTCTAGGAACTAAACTTATGCATTATTTTAAGCTTGTATATAAATTGTCCAATAATCAACTTCTTTTAGGATATGATTAAATCTTGTTGTATATAATCATCATTTGTTCTTCAATTTGCTCAGATGTAGACATGTAAATCTTGGATGCTTTTGAATAACTTAATTTCCAATAAACAATTCAAAGTTTGAATATTGTAACATGGTTATTAGATAAGTAACAATTTTTTAAAAACAGAGATGCCCTTGGTTGACAATTTTCTCAACCAAAAGTGGTTTCGGTTGAAGTATTTGTCAACCGGATGGATTTACCAGAAAGTGTAAGTTTTGCCAAAAATACTCTTGGTCGATAATTTTCTCGACCGAAGAGTATCTCGGACGAAGATTTTGTCGACCGAGAATGTTTTTATTTACGACAATTTTATTAGAGCATATGTTACTTCAATAAAAGTATGCAAGGTAACAATGAGTTTAGTTGAGATAAGACATTATGAAGTTCAAGATAAAGCTTTAGGTCAAATCTCAACTAATCATGTTCAATATTTCTAGGTTTGGGGTTTTGGAACCCAAACTAGATCAACATCCTTGTTCCTGTATGGGCATGAAAAAGAATAGTGTCCAAGACGTAAGAAATAGTGACCACATATGAAATCAACTTCATTTCTCTTTTTAACATTTTAGTTATGTGTTGATTTATTTTTAGGTACATACATAACTTTAGTCTTGGGTACGTGTGGTTTTCTAGTTTTAGGTTTTTGATAAGATTTATTCTCGACTACATAACCGAAACCACTTCTTCCAATTTGACAATAGGAATCCTTTAGGATTTTATCAAGAATATCCTCATTTTTCAAATTACTAATTTCTATTTGTAATTTTACTATTTCATCCATTTTCTTTTTAATATTTAATTTTTCTTGATCAAAATTAGATGAAAAACTATCTCTTTCTTTCACAATAGCATCATAATCTAAATGAGTACACAATATAGGTTGAGTTTGAAGATCATTTAATTTAGCAAGCAATTCAATATTTTCTTGACAAATAATATTATAGTTTGTTTCTAGAGTAAGTAACTTCATGTTGCAATCATTAAGAGATGATTTCAAGTTGGCCTTTCCAGACATAATACTTTCTTTTTCAACACTAGGGTCATTTAATTTAGCATATAGATCTTCATTAGTTTTTGTAACTCTTTTTAATTTCTTCTTACAATCAACATGATTATCAAGTAATTCTTCAATACTTGCAAATAATTCTTCTTTAGATAAATCAAATAGCTTACCTCATTCTCTTCTTCATTGGTTGTAGCAATGAGACATTGTACCTTGTCTTCTTTAGTCATGAGTCATTCTGCTTCTTCTTCTCCACTCTCACTTTCGTCGCTTAAGTCATCTTATGCTACTTTATAGGATTTTTCCTTCTTCTTGAGAGATGATTTCCTTCCCTTTTTTACTTTAGGACACTCATTCTTTAAATCTCCCTTCTTGCCACATTCAAAGCACCTAGGGGAAGAGGAAGAAGAAACTCTAAAAATTTTGTTAGATTTAAATCTTCTATATTTCTTACCATTTACAATGAGATCCTCCTCATCACTATCTTCTTCACTTATATCATGACTATCTTTAGTTGCGGTCTTGAATGCAATGTCCTTCCTTTTCTCATTTTTGTGTTCGACCTACAATCTTTCTTCTTCTTCAAGAGTGACTTCATGAGTCTCTAGGTTTCCAATGAGCTGCTCCATACTCAATTTGGTGTGATCATTAGCTTCTTCAATGGCTGTCACCTTTGGCTTGTACTTTGGAGGCCAACACCTAAGAATTTTGGAGATTTGATCTTTTTCATTATAAATTTTCCTAATGCACTTAAACCATTAAAATAGTAAAATTGGATACATATCACTGATAGATTCATTTGGTTGCATATGAAATTGTTCAAATTTTTGTTTAAGCATACTAATTTTATAATTTTTACTTGAATGATCCCTTCATGTGTAATGGAGAGTCTATGTCGTATGTCATAAGTAGTTTCACATGAAGAGATTCTATTGAATTCACTAGCAGAAATAGAGCAATATAGTATTCTTATCATCGTAGCATTTAATTGAGCTTGTTTTATCGTGTTTGGATCTCACGTTGCATACTCGGTTTGGGGAAGCTCATAGGGTGTAGACACCATCATCCATAGATACCAGCTGATTCCTTGGAAGTAGAATTGCATTCTTCTCTTCCAGTATTTGTAGTTGCTTTCATCAAACGGTGATGGTTGAGACACGTGGGTTCCCTCCATGTAAAGGTTGTTGAGTACGCCGTCCCCCATCCTTCAAGACTTGTTAAGGCTCCTTGAAGACCTGCTCTTATACCAATTGAAAGATCTAGAGGGGGTGAATAGAGATTTTTGGAAGAAAAAAATTAAGTTAATTGAAACAATCAAAATACTCAACCAAAGAAGGAGGAGGAAATAAGGAAGACACAAGGATGTAGAGTGGTTCCTACCTTTGAAATCAAAGGTAGTCAGTCTACTACCTGATTGTTTCCAATCAAGATATTGAAAATGATTAATTTCATTACCTCACAAGGAAGTTACATAAAATACAATCACTTTCCTTCCACACCCTTGAAGTATACTTCACCTGAAGTAGCCTCAACCTCCTTGAAGCGGAGTTCTTGAAGTAACTCCAAGTCCTCAGAGCAGCCTTCACCTCCTTGACGTAGCTCCACCACCTTGAGATAGCCTTCCTTTAGAAGTAGCTCCAACCTCCCTTTAAGCATCCTTCCTTGGAGTAATCTCAAGCATGCCTTAAAGAAGCCTTCTCTACTAAGTAGTAGTTCCAAGCACCTCTTTTCAATAGCCTCCAACCTAGGAGTAGTCAACGAACAATATACAATATAAAAGAACAAGATTGGAAGAAAGAAAGTACTTCACTGATTTGGTACAGTGCTTTGATCATATATCAAGCGTATAGATCTCCTATCCACTAAATATGGACTTGGCTATATGTGGTGGCTAGGAATAGGACACAAAATTTGGTAGTATAAAACAAGACAAAAAGTATAGCTTCGGCTTTGTTTCTCACTAGAATGTATTTTCAAGTGTAATTGTGTTCTTTAGGTGTCCTAAGGTCTCTCCAATTTATAGGAATGGTTTGCAAGTACTTAGGGTCGTTCTAGAGAGTTTGTAGAGTGTTCCAAGTACTTAACTAGTCATTAGGTATCCATTAATTGGCTTGCAATGGCTATTTTTTCGAGCTGAAAAGAACAATCCAGAACCTATCTCGGTCGAGGAACTTGTCGACCGAGATGTGTCTTGGTCGAGCTTTTCTTCAACTGAGGAGGGGTTTGGGGGCAAAGTTGTTACAACGGCTATTTCTAACCCCCAACCACCAACTACTTGGTCTAATGGTCATGGACTTCTGGTCGAAGCTTGCTCTGTCGAAGATATTGTCGATCAAAAACTTGTTTTAGGGCACAAATGTGTAAGTTGTTGATATGTGATTACGACTTCGATCGAAGTGATTCTCAGTCAAGAAAATCTTCAACTGAGTGTGTCTCGGTCAAGCAGTTTTTTTATCGAGAGAGTCCCTATTTCTATTGAATCACCTTCTAAGTGTGTGTATCATGAGATGATGGTGACTCTGACTCTAGGGGAGAACCTATCTAAGGGTTGTGAGTGGATGAGGAAGATCTAACACTATATTTACATGATATCTAGGTACTTATACATTATATACTTGTACAAGTTTTTACATTGAGTACAATCATGAAAATATTGAATATTTAAGCACCTTGATCTTCCATTTGTGTTGATCTTCAATTGTCAAATTCCTTATTTCCTTGGACCCTGAAATACTCAAATAGCACGTTAGATCCACGAATGAAATGTTTGTCATCATCAAAACAAAGAGTATATTAATGTCCAATTTAGCCAACAATCTCCTCCTTTTTCAAGATGACAAACATTTCTAAATCAAAATGATCTAAATGAGATGAGTTTCATACCTGAGATTTACCTTAGAAAAAGAACATGCGTGCTAATTATTCCTAAAGAGGTATGGAGCATAATATCCATCTCTTAAGGAATATAGCATCAATTAATGTTAAGATGAGAGAGCATGAAACTCATTTATTTTGATTTATATTATTTCTCCCCCTTTGTCATTTCAAAAAGATAGCCATATAAACATTTTGCTCCCCCTGAATGAGATACTCCCCCTTAATTGATTACTTTTTTAAAAATGTCAAATCTAGCCACAATTCAAAAACCATTTTTAATTTCTCAACCATTTGCAAGGGATGTTAAGCCCTAAAATGATATGAGGATCCTTTAGGTTCATGAATATATTTTTATACTAGTTTCTCAACCATTTACAAGGGATGTTAAGCCCTGAAATGATATGATATTCCTTTAGGCTCATAGTGGAATCAATAAATATTTCTCAACCATTTACAAGGGATGTTAAGCCCTAATTGATGTAGGGAATTCAATTAAGATCAAGATGTGCAATATATTCAATAATTTTGTGAGATCCCCCTTAATCTCATACTTAAAGATACTAAGATATTTCACATTATAACCTTCTCTAAAATCAATTGATTAAGTAAGATTGTGAGTCAATTTTTGTAAGAAATCTTGGTTCTTGTAGTATAAAATTTCTCTTATTATAAGTATTTAACATGATGAGCAACTTACAACTCTAATATACCAATGTTGGATGCAAATGATTTGATTTACCAAAAAGCACTTTTTCAGCCTTATTTACGGTCGACCGTGACTTCGACCGGGATGCGCCTCGTTCGAACTCTTTTTTGACCGAGAGGCATTTCTGTAGATTTCCAATTAATGCATCTTTATCTAGAGTGAACCATTTTGTAATATTTTATTGACATAAGTGACCGGTCAACTTCTTTTTGTATACATATTCAATCTTGTTTCAGGTCATGTGCATAAGGAACATAAATTTCTTCTTTTATTTTTTTATCCTCTCAAAGGGTTTGATGTCCTTATGACTTCAAGTCTTGCCCATTAAGGCATAAGTTGTATCAAAGTTTTTTTCTCTCATGATATCTTTATTTTGTCATACTCATTTAGTTCTAATTAGTGTTTGCCTTTAGGTCTAGGAACTGAACTTATGCATTATTTTAAGCTTGTATATAAATTGTCCAATAATCAACTTCTTTTAGGATATGATTAAATCATGTTGTATATAATTATCATTTGTTCTTCAATTTTCTCAGATGTAGACTTGTAAATCTTGGATGCTTTTGAATAACTTAATTTCCAATAAATGATTCAAAGTTTGAATATAGTGACATGGTTATTAGATAAGTAACAATTTTTTAAAAACAGAGATGCCCTTGGTCGACAATTTTCTCAACCAAAAGTGGTTTTGGTCAAAGTATTTGTCAACCGGATGGATATACCAGAAAGTGTAAGTTTTGCAAAAAAATCTCTTGGTCGATAATTTTCTTGACAGAAGAGTATCTCGGTCAAAGATTTTTTCGACCGAGAATGTTTTTGTTTACAACAATTTTATTAGAGCATATGTTACTTCAATAAAATTATGCAAGGTAATAATGAGTTTAGTTGAGATAAGACATTATGAAGTTCGAGATAAAGCTTTAGGTCAAATCTCAACTAATCATGTTCAATATTTCTAAGTTTGGGGTTTTAGAACCCAAACTAGATCAACATCCTTGTTCCTGTATGGGAAGGAAAATGAATAGTGTCCAAGACATAAGAAATAGTGACCACATATGAAATCAACTTCATTTCTCCTTTTAACATTTTGGTTATGAGTTGATTTGTTTTTAGGTACATACATAACTTTAGTCTTGGGTACGTGTGGTTTTCTAGTTTAAGGTTTTTCATAAGATTTATTCTTGGGTACATAACCTAAACCTCTTCTTCCAATTTGACCAGAGGAATGCTTTAGGATTTTATCAAGAATATCCACATTTTTCATATTACTAATTTCTTTTTGTAATTTTACAATTTCATCCATTTTCTTTTTAATATTTAGTTTTTCTTGATCAAGATTAGATGAGAAACTATCTCTTTCTTTCACAATGGCATCATAATCTAAATGAGTATACAAGATAGGGTGAATTTGAAGATCATTTAATTTAGCAAGCAATCCAACCTTTTCTTGACAAAGAATATTATAATTTATTTCTAGAGTAAGTAACTTCATGTTGCAATCATTAAGAGATGATTTCAAATTTGCCTTTTCAGACATAATACTTTCTTTTTCAACACCAGGGTCATTTAATTTAGCATATAGATCTTCATTAGTTTTTGTAACTCTTTTTAATTTCTTCTTACAATCAACATACTTATCATGTAATTTTTCAATACTAACAACTAATTCTTCTTTAGATAAATCAAGTAGACTTACCTCATTCTCTTCTTCATTGGTTGTAGCAATGAGACATTGTACCTTGTCTTCTTTAATCATGAGGCATTCTGCTTCTTCTCCACTCTCACTGTCAATGCTTGAGTTATCTTATGCTACATTGTAGGATTTTTTTTCTTCTTGAGAGATGATTTCCTTACCCTTTTGACTTTAGGACACTCATTCTTTAAATGTCCCTTCTTGCTACATTCAAAGCACCTAGGGGAAGAGGAAGGAGAAACACTAGAAATTTTTTTAGATTTAAATCTTCTATATTTCTTACCATTTACAATGAGAGCCTCCTCTTCACTATCTTATTCACTTGTATCATGACTAACTTTAGTTCTGGCCTTGCATTCAATGTCCTTCCTTTTCTCCTTTTTGTGTTCGGCCTCCAATCTTTCTTCTTCTTCACGAGTGACTTCATGAGTCTCTAGGTTTCCAATGAGCTGCTCCATACTCAATTTGGTGAGATCATTGGCTTCTTCAACGGCCGTCACCTTTGTCTTGTACTTTGGAGGCCAAGACCTAAGAATTTTGGAGACTTGTTCTTCTTCACTTATAAATTTTCCTAATGCACTTAAACCATTAATAATAGTAAAAAATCTTGCATACATATCACTAATAGATTCATTTGGTTGCATACAAAATTGTTCAAGTTTTTGTTTAAGCATACTAATTTTAGAATTTTTAACTTGAATGGTTCCTTCATGTGTAATGGAGAGTATATGCCACATGTCATAAGAAGTTTCACATGAATAGATTCTATTGAATTCACTAACATAAATAGAGCAATATAGTATTCTTACCGTCGTAGCATTTAATTGAGCTTGTTTTATCGTGTTTGGATCCCACGTTGCATACTCAGTTTGGGGAAGCTCATAGGGTGTAGACACCATCATCCATAGATTCCAACTAATTCCTTGGAAGTAGAATTGCATTCTTCTCTTCCATTAGTTGTAGTTGCTTTCATCAAACGGTGGTGGTCGAGACACGTGGGTTCACTCCAAGTTAAGGTTGTTGGGTATGTCATCCCCCATCCTTCAAGACATGTTAAGGCTCCTTGAAGACCTACTCTGATACCAATTCAAAGATCTAGAGGGGGGGTGAATAGAGCTTATTGGAAGAAAAAAAATCAAGTTAATTGAAACAATCAAAATACTCAACCAAAGAAGGAGGAGGAAATAAGGAAGATACAAGGATGTAGAGTGGTTCCTACCTTTGAAATCAAAGGTAGTCAGTCCACTACACAATTTTTTCCAATCAGGATTTTGAAAATGATTAATTTTATTACCTCACAAGGATGTTACATAAAATACAATTACTTTCCTTCCACACCCTTGAAGTAGCCTTCACCTGAAGTATCCTCAACCTCCTTGAAGCAGACTTCTTGAAGTAACTCCAAGTCCTAAGAGCAGCATTCACCTCATTGAAGTAGCTCCACCACCTTGAGATACCCTTCCTTTAGAAGTAGCTCCAATCTCCCTTGAAGAAACCTTCCTTGAAGTAATCTCAAGAACACCTTGAAGCAGCCTTCTCTACTAAGTAGTAGTTCCAAGCACCTCCTTTCAACAGCCTCCAACCAAGGAGTAGTCAAGGAGAACAATATACAATATAAAAGAACAAGATTGGAAGAAATAAAGTACTTCATCAATTTAGAATAGTGCTTTGATCCTATATCAAGCACGTAGATCTCCTAACCACTAAAGATGGATGTGTCTATATGTGGTGTCTAGGAGATTGTAGCTATAGGACACAAAATTTGATCTTATAGAACAAGATCAAAAGTATAGCTTCGTCTTTGTTGCTCACTAGAATGTATTCTCAAGTGTAGTTGTATACTTTAGGTGTCCTAAGGTCTCTCATATTTATAGAAATTGTTTGCAAGTACTTATGGTCATTCTAGAGCATTTGTAGAGTGTTCCAATTGCTTAACTAGTCGTTAGTTATCCATTAATTGGCTTGCAATGGCTAATTCTTTCGAGTTGAAAAGAACAATCTAGAACCTATCTCGGTCGAGGAACTTGTCGACCGAGATGTGTCTCGGTCGAGCTTTTCTTCGAATGAGGAGGGGTTTGGGGGCAAAGTTGTTACAATGGCTATTTCCAACCTCCAACCACCAACTACTTGGTCTAATGGTCATGGACTTTGGGTCGAAGCTTTCTCTGTCAAAGATATTGTTGATCAAAAACTTGTTTTAGGGCACAAAAGTGTAAGTTGTTGATCTGTTCTTGTGATTTTGATCGAAGTGATTCTCGGTCGAGAAAATCTTCAACCGAGTGTGTCTCGGTCAAGCAATATTTCGACCCAGACAGTTCCTATTTCTATTGAATCACCTTCTAAGTGTGTGTATCATGAAATGACGGTGACTCTGACTCTGGGGGAGAACATATCTAAGGGTTGTGAGCGGATGCGGAATATATAACTCTTGATTTACATGATATCTAGGTACTTGTACATTATATACTTGTACAAGTTTTTACATTGAGTACAGTCATGAAAATATTGAACATTTAAGCACATTGATCTTCCATTTGTGTTGATCTTCAATTATCCAATTCCTTATTTCCTTGGACCCTGAAATACTCAAATAGCACGTTAGATCCACAAGAATGAAATTTTTGTCATCATCAAAACAAAGAGTATGTTAATGTCCAATTTAGTCAACAATCTCCCCCTTTTCAAGATGACAAACATTTCTAAATCAAAATGATTTGAATGAGATGAGTTTCATACCTGAGATTTACCTTAGACAAAGAACATGTGTGTTAATTATTTCTAAAGAGGTATGGAACATAGTATCCATCTCTTAAGGAATATAGCTGATAACACTCATTTTATGGCTATTTATAGCACTTATTTCCTCGTCAAAACTGCCCTCTAAAATTGTTTTTCCTCTAAATTTTGTCATGTTTTGCACAAAAATAAACTACGCTACGCCCTTAATTCTTTTTCCATCTTTTGTACAGATTTTTCCCTGTTTTGTACCTAAAAGACCGCTAAAGGCCCGTCCCAGCCCATGAACGGCGCTCACTCACATCGGCCCTTCGGCCAGCAACCCGACACGCCACTCACCCGTCGTAGTTTCAACTCGATATACCAGCAACACGACACGGGTGTGCCGTGCAAGGAGGCCCTGACGGGCGGTACGTTACTTACCTGATAGAGAGCTCTGCCCGCCACGACTAATCAGCCCGCTATGGCACGTCGCGCGGTGCGAGCTACTCGTCGGGAGCGTCTGCATGTCGTTGTCTCCTGATACACTTGCAGCCCGGCACGTCGCGACAACCTGCTGTGTCGGGCAACACGCACGCTTCGATCATCCCCAAAGCCATGTGTGCTGAGCTGATCAAGGATATATGGCACCCAGAGAACCGCAACCTCCTCCAACCACTGCCTATAAATAGCAGCTACAAGACTCTGATGGGATAGGTCTGAACCTGGTGAAAGCTAACTTCAGAAAGCTTCAGGAGCTAGTGTGTCGACAACCAAGGCGTGTCGGGCGACACTAGGTGAGCACGCCCCCAACGCGAGAGGGGCGGGAGTGGTTCACTTAGAACTCGTCGTGGTAGCCGCAGCAGACTGATATGACCAAGAAGGACACCCAACGTGTCGGGTTCCTAGATGGGCTTCAACCTGAGACGGCTCCCCCTTTACACCTGATACAAGGAACCTGAGAACCTAAGTCCCTTCTAACCCGACAGAGCACCGAACCTGATACGGATCATCGTCATGGCATGTCGCCCGATAAGGTGGTCGCCCGACATGACCGTACTAGGTAGGAAGCCCTGACCGATACGCCTGCCCATCATGGTGTGTCACCCAACAGGGCGGCTACCCGACATGGGCATATCAGGAAGAGCTTCCACCTGGTACCGGGTTAGTTGTGCCTTAGGGGTCGTTGTTGTATATCGCCCTCCTACATCAAGGAGGCGATACCTATCTTCCCTTTTTAGCATTTACTTTCAATTAATACACTTTGTAACTGAACCCCTTTTGTATAATATCTATGCTTATAGAATCTGTGGAGTTTAATACATGTTGTTCTGTGGTTGGTTCCCTTTTTGATTGGATGATTTCTTATTTAGCATATGAGCCCTAGCTTGTATGTTTGGATCATGTTTTGACTAGCTATCGAAATGTGTTTCCCATTTCATCTCCTCCGAGAGAAGGACGTTGTAACTCTAGAGCTTGGTCTGACCCGGGAATATGAGTACCCAGGGTTGGAGCTGCTTCTGGTTGCTTTCCCACTCCAACCAATGTCCCCTACCCTTGAGAGAGGGTGTTGGCATTTGGTTGGAGGTACCCTTTTCGAGAGAAGGGGTGCAGGGTGTTTTTCGCTTCCACTTGTTATTCCTAAGCTTTCTTCCTTCATGCCTAACCTTGACAATAGTTTTATCTCCTTGAAAGTTGGTGCGTAAAACCCCTAAAAACTGCTAAAACCCTAAAACCATCATCTTTCTTGTAACTCCAGTTGGAGATAGTTTTTCTTTACTTTGTTCCCTTGTTGCAGCATATCTATCCTTTCTTGTCTGTTTATCCTTCCCCATGTGAAAGTCACCTCTATCATCTTGCGATGTTTGATTATCGATATCTCAAGAGAGTAATATCGCTTCTATCCATGACGTTGAGCAGCATGAATGCACGAGAGTGTTAGATTGCTGGTGATTTAAACCGTATGTTTTGTCGTAGGGCTTTTGAGCTGTCTTCTCGAGAGAGAGACTTCTTTTAAGTTTGGTTCTTTCCTCATCTCGAGAGAGAGTGGAATGAGTCTTTGCATGGTTGCTCGTAGTTTTGATATGTGCATGCAGGGAAGAGGGATGATATGTTAGGTTAAGGGAACGGTTTAGTTTATTATCATTATAGTTTGTTTCTTTTTATTTTCTCTTCTTAGGCCCTTTTGTTTTTGCTTTCAGTTTGTCGTTCCTTGGGGAACACCTTTTATCCTCTTCTTTTTCTACCAGAGTATAGAAGTGTTGATTCTACGTTCTTGGCACTACCAACCTTGTCCCTGTGTTCGACTTCGGTCTCTATATCGGACCTCGTTATTGTTGTGGGGACCTGAGAGTCGGGTTATCTCTTTAAAAGTCTGACTACTTTAAATCTGCTCTTTTTGACGCGTGATTTAGGCCAGTCAATAGCATCAATTAATGTTAAGCCAAGAGATCATGAAACTCATTTATTTTGATTTATATTGTTTCTCCCCCTTTTTCATTTCAAAAATATATCCATATAAACATTTTTCTCCCCCCTTAATTGATTACTTTTTTAAAAATGTCAAATTTAGCCACAATTCAAAAATTGGGATTAATTTCTCAACCATTTGCAAGGGATGTTAAGACCTAAAATGATATGAGGATCCTTTAGGTTCATGAACATATTTTTATATTAGTTTCTCAACCATTTACAAGGGATGTTAAGCCCTAAAATGATATGAGATTCCTTTAGGCTCATAGTGGAATCAATAAATATATTTCTCAACTATTTACAAGGGATGTTAAGCCCTAATTGATGTAGGGAATTCAATTAAGATCAAGATGTTCATTATATTCAATAATTTTTGTGAGATCCCCCTTAATCTCATACTTAAAGATACTAAGATATTTCAAATTATAACCTTCTCCAAAATCAATTGATTAAGTAAGATTGTGAGTCAATTTTTGTAAGCAATCTTGGTTCTTGCAGTATAAAATTTCTCTTATTATAAGTATTTAACATGATGAGCAACTTATAGATTTAATATACCAATGTTGGATGCAAATGATTTGATTTACCAAAAACCACTTTTATCAGCCTTATTTACGGTCGACTGTGACTTTGACCGGGGCGCCCCTGGGTCAAACTCTATTTCGACCGAGAGGCATTTCTGTAGATTTCCAATTAATGTGTCTTTATCTAGAGTGAACCATTTTGTAATATTTTATTGACAAAAGTGACCAGCCAACTTCTTTTTGTATACATATGCAACCTTGTTTTAGGTCATGTGCTTAAGGAACATAAATTTCTTCTTTTATTTTTATATCTTCTCAAAGTGTTTGATGTCCTTATGACTTCAAGTCTTGCCCATTAATGCATAAGTTGTATCAAAGTCTTTTTCTCTCATGATATCTTTATTTTTTCATACTCATTTAGTTCCAATGAGTGTTTGCCTTTAGGTCTAGGAACTGAACTTATGCATTATTTTAAGCTTGTATATAAATTGTCCAATAATCAACTTCTTTTAGGATATGATTAAATCTTGTTGTATATAATCATCATTTGTTCTTCAATTTGCTCAGATGTAGACTTGTATATCTTGGATGCTTTTGAATAACTTAATTTCCAATAAATGATTCAAAGTTTGAATATAGTGACATGGTTATTAGATAAGTAACAAATTTTTTAAAACATAGATGCCCTTGGTTGACAATTTTCTCAACCAAAAGTTGTTTCGGTCGAAGTATTTGTCAACTGGATGGATTTACCAGAAAGTCTAAGTTTTGCCAAAAAATTCTCTTGATCGATAATTTTCTCGACCGAAGAGTATCTCGGTCGAAGATTTTGTCGATCAAGAATGTTTCTATTTACAACAATTTTATTAGAGCATATGTTACTTCAATAAAATTATGCAAGGTCACAATGATTTTAGTTGAGATAAGATATTATGAATTCCAAGATAAAGCTTTAGGTCAAATCTCAACTAATCATGTTCAATATTTCTAAGTTTGGGGTTTTGGAACCCAAACTAGATCAACATCCTTGTTCCTGTATGGGCATGAAAATGAATAGTGTCCAAGACATAAGCAATAGTGACCACATATGAAATCAACTTCATTTCTCTTTTTAACATTTTGGTTATGAGTTGATTTGTTTTTAAGTACATACATAACTTTAGTCTTGGGTACGTGTGGTTTTCTAGTTTAAGGTTTTTCATAAGATTTATTCTTGGGTACATAACCTAAACCTCTTCTTCCAATTTGACCAGAGGAATCCTTTAGGATTTTATCAAGAATATCCACATTTTTCAAATTACTAATTTCTTTTTGTAATTTTACAATTGCATCCATTTTAGTTTTAATATTTAATTTTGCTTGATCAAGATTAGATGACAAACTATCTCTTTCTTTCACAATAGCATCATAATGTAAATGAGTATACAAGATAGGTTGAGTTTGAAGATCATTTAATTTAGCAAGCAATTCAACCTTTTCTTGACAAATAAGATTATAGTTTATTTCTAGAGTAAGTAACTTCATGTTGCAATCATTAAGAGATGATTTCAAGTTGGCCTTTTCAGACATAATACTTTCTTTTACAACACCAGGGTCATTTAATTTAGCATATAGATCTTCATTAGTTTTTGTAACTCTTTTTAATTTCTTCTTACAATCAACATACTTATCATGTAATTCTTCAATACTAGAAACTAATTCTTCTTTAGATAAATTAAATAGACTTACCTCATTCTCTTCTTCATTGGTTGTAGCAATGAGACATTGTACCTTGTCTTCTTTAGTCATGAGTCATTCTGCTTCTTCTTCTCCACTCTCACTATCGTCTCTTGAGTCATCTTATGCTGCTTTGTAGGATTTTTCCTTCTTCTTGAGAGATGATTTCCTTTCCTTTTTTACTTTAGGACACTCATTCTTTAAATTTCCCTTCTTGCCACATTCAAAGCACCTAGGGGAAGAGGAAGAAGAAACACTAGAAATTTTGTTAGATTTAAATCTTCTATATTGCTTACCATTTACAATGAGAACCTCCTCTTCACTATCTTCTTCACTTGTATCATGACTAGCTTTAGTTGTGGCCTTGAATGTAATGTCCTTCCTTTTCTCCTTTTTGTGTTCGGCCTCCAATCTTTCTTCTTCTTCAAGAGTGACTTCATGAGTCTCTAGGTTTCCAATGAGCTACTCCATACTCAATTTAGTGAGATCATTGGCTTCTTCAATGGTCGTCACCTTTGGCTTGTACTTTGGAGGCCAAGACCTAAGAATTTTGGAGACTTGATCTTCTTCACTTATAAATTTTCCTAATCCACTTAAACCATTAATAATAGTAGAAAATCTTGCATACATATCACTAATAGATTCATTTGGTTGCATATGAAATTGTTCAAATTTTTGTTTAAGCATACTAATTTTAGAATTTTTAACTTGAATGGTTCCTTCATGTGTAATGGAGAGTCTATGTCATATGTCATAAGTAGTTTCAAATGAAGAGATTCTATTGAATTCACTAACAAAAATAGAGCAATATAGTATTCTTACCTCTGTAGCATTTAATTGAGATTATTTTACCGTGTTTGGATCCCACGTTGCATACTCAGTTTGGGGAAGCTCATAGGGTTTAGACAACATCATACATAGATCCCAACTGATTCCTTAGAAGTAGAATTGCATTCTTGTCTTCCATTAGTTGTAGTTGCTTTCATCAAACGGTGGTGGCAGAGACACGTGGGTTCCCTCCAAGTTAAGGTTGTTGAGTATGCCATCCCCCATCCTTCAAGACCTGTTAAGGCTCCTTGAAGACCTACTCTGATATCAATTGAAAGATCTAGTTGGGGGAAATAGAGATTTTTGGGGAAAAAATTCAGTTAATTGAAACAATCAAAATACTCAACCAAATAAGGAGGAGGAAATAAGGAAGATATAAGGATGTAGAGTGGTTCCTACCTTTGAAATAAAAAGTAGTCAGTCCACTACCCGATTGTTTCCAATCAAGATTTTGAAAATGATTAATTTTATTACCTCTCAAGGATGTTACATAAAATACAATCAATTTCCTTCAACACCCTTGAAGCAGCCTTCACCTGAAGTAGCCTCAACCTCCTTGAAGCATACTTCTTGAAGTAACTCCAAGTCCTAAGAACAGCCTTCACCTCGTTGAAGTAGCTCCACCACCTTGAGATAGCCTTCCTTTAAAAGTAGCTCCAACCTCCCTTGAAGCGGCCTTCCTTGAAGTAATCTCAAGCACACCTTGAAGCAGCCTTCTCTACTAAGTAGTAGTTCCAAGCACTTCCGTTCAACAACATCCAACCTTAGAGTAGTCAAGGAGAACAACATATAATATAAAAGAACAAGATTGGAAGAAATAAAGTACTACACCAATTTAGTACAGTGCTTTGATCCTATATCGAGCATATAGATATCCTATCCACTAAAGATGGGTGTGGCTATATGTGGTGGCTAGGAGATTGTAGCTATACGACACAAAATTTGAGCTTATAGAACAAGATGAAAAGTATAGCTTCGGATTTGTTGCTGGCTAGAATGTATTCTCAAGTGTAGTTGTGTGCTTTAGGTGTCCTAAGGTCTCTCCAGTTTATAGGAATGGTTTGCAAGTACTTTGGGTCATTCTAGAGCATTTGTAGAGTGTTCCAAGTGCTTAACTAGTCATTACATATCCATTAATTGGCTTGGAATGGCTAATTCTTTCGAGTTGAAAAGAACAATCCAGAACCTATCTCGGTCGAGGAACTTGTCGACTGAGATGTGTCTCGGTTGAGCTTTTCTTCGAGTGAGGAGGGGTTTGGGGGCAAAGTTATTACAATGGCTATTTCCAACCCCCAACCACCAAGTACTTGGTCTAATGGTCATGAACATTGGGTTGAAGCTTGCTCTGTCGAAGATATTGTCGATCAAAAACTTGTTTTAGGGCACAAATGTGTAAGTTGTTGATCCGTGCTTGTGACTTCGGTCAAAGTGATTCTCATTCGAGATGATCTTCAACCGAGTGTGTCTCGGTCAAGTAATTTTTCGACTGAGACAGTCCCTATTTCTATTGAATCACGTTCTAAGTGTGGGTATCATAAAATGATGGGGACTCTGACTCTGGGGGGGAACCTATCTAAGGGTTGTGAGTGGATATGAAAGATCTAACACTTGATTTATGTGATATCTAGGTACTTGTACATTATATACTTGTACAAGTTTTTACATTGAGTACAATCATGAGAATATTGAACATTTAAGCACATTGATCATCCATTTGTGTTGATATTCAATTATCCAATTCCTTATTTCCTTAGACCCTGAAATACTCAAATAGCATGTTAGATCCACAAGAATGACATTTTTGTCATCATCAAAACAAAGAGTATATTAATGTCCAATTTAGCCAACAATCTCCCCCTTTTTCAAGATGACAAACATTTCTAAATCAAAATGATTTAAATGAGATGAGTTTCATACCTGAGATTTACCTTAGACAAAGAACATGTGTGCTAATTATTCCTAAAGAAGTATGGAACATAGTATCCATCTCTTAGGAATATAACATCAATTAATGTTAAGCCAAGAGAGCATGAAACCCATTTATTTTGATTTATATTATTTCTCCCTTTTTGTCATTTCAAAAAGATATCCATATAAACATTTTGCTACCCCTTAATTGATTAGTTTTTAAAAAATGTCAAATTTGCCACAATTCAAAAATCATGATTAATTTCTCAACCATTTGCAAGGGATGTTAAGCCCTAAAATGATATGAGGATCCTTTAGGTTCATGAATATATTTTTATATTAGTTTCTCAACCATTTACAAGGGATGTTAAGTCCTGAAATGATATGAGATTCCTTTAGGCTCATAGTGGAATCAATAAATATATTTATCAACCATTTACAAGGGATTTTAAGCCCTAATTGATGTAGGGAATTCAATTAAGATCAAGATGTGCATTATATTCAATAATTTTTGTGAGATACCCCTTAATATCATACTTAAAGATACTAAGATATTTCAAATTATAACCTTCTCTACAATCAATTGATTAAGTGAGATTGTGAGTCAGTTTTTGTAAGCAATCTTGGTTCTTGCAGTATAAACTTTCTCTTATAATATGTATTTAACATGATGAGCAATGTACAGATTTAATATACCAATGTTGGATGCAAATGATTTGATTTACCAAAAAGAACTTTTGTCATCCTTATTTACGTTCGACCGTGACTTCGACTGGGGAACCCCTCAGTCGAACTCTTTTTCGACCGAGAGGCATTTTTTTAGATTTCCAATTAATGCATCTTTATCTAAAGTGAACCATTTTGTATTATTTTATTAACATAAGTGACTAGTCAACTTCTTTTTGTATACATATTCAATCTTATTTTAGGTCATGTGCTTAAGGAACATAAATTTCTTCTTTTATTTTTATATCCTTTCAAAGGGTTTGATGTCCTTATGACTTCAAGTATTGCCCATTAATGCATAAGTTGTGTCAAAGTCTTTTTCTCTCATGATATCTTTATTTTTTCATACTCATTTAGTTCCAATGAGTGTTTGCCTTTAGGTCTAGGAACTGAACTTATGCGTTATTTTAAGCTTGTATATAAATTGTCCAATAATCAACTTCCCTTAGGATATGATTAGATCTTGTTGTATATAATCATCATTTGTTCTTCAATTTGCTCAGATATAGACTTGTAAATCTTGGATGCTTTTGAATAACTTAATTTCCAATAAATGATTCAAAGTTTGAATATAGTGACATGGTTATTTGATAAGTAACAAATTTTTTAAAACATATATGCCCTTGGTCGACAATTTTCTCAACCAAAAGTGGTTTCGGTCGAAGTATTTGTCAACCGGATGGATTTACCAGAAAGTGTAAGTTTTGCCAAAAAAATTCTTGATCCATAATTTTCTCGACCGAAGAGTATCTAGGTCAAAGATTTTGTCGACCGAGAATGTTTCTGTTTACAACAATTTTATTAGAGCATATGTTACTTCAATACAATTATGCAAGGTAACAATGAGTTTAGTTGAGATAAGACATTATGAAGTTCAAGATAAAGATTTAGGTCAAATCTCAACTAATCATGTTCAATATTTCTAAGTTTGGGGTTTTATAACCCAAACTAGATCAACATCCTTGTTCCTGTATGGGCATGAAAATGAATAGTGTCCAAGATGTAAGCAATAGTGACCACATATGAAATCAACTTCATTTATCTTTTTAACATTTTGGTTATGAGTTGATTTGTTTTTAGGTACATAACTTTACTCTTGGGTACGTGTGGTTTTCTAGTTTTAGGATTTTGATAAGATTTATTCTGGGGTACATAACCTAAACCTCTTCTTCTAATTTGACCAGAGGAATCCTTTAGGATTTTATCAAGAATATCCTCATTTTTCAAATTACTAATTTCTTTTTGTAATTTTACAATTTGATCCATTTTCTTTTTAATATTTAATTTTGCTTGATCAAGATTAGATGACAAACTATCTCTTTCTTTCACAATAGCATCATAATCTAAATGAGTACAAAAGATAGGCTGAGTTTGAAGATCATTTAATTTATAAGCAATTCAACCTTTTCTTGACAAAGAATATTATTGTTTGTTTCTAGAGTAAGTAACTTCATGTTACAATCATTAAGAGATGATTTCAAGGTGGCTTTTAAGATACTTTCTTTTTCAACACCAGGGTCATTTAATTTAGCATATAGATCTTCATTAGTTTTTGTAACTCTTTTTAATTTCCTCTTACAATCAACATGCTTATCATGTAATTCTTCAATACTAGCAACTAATTCTTATTTAGATAAATCAAGTAGACTTCCCTCATTCTCTTCTTCATTGGTTGTAGCAATGAGTCATTGTACCTTATCTTCTTTAGTCATGAGGCATTCTGATTCTTCTTCTCCACTCTCACTTTCGTCGCTTGAGTCATCCCATGCTGCTTTGTAGGCTTTTTCCTTCTTCTTGCGAGATGATTTCTTTCCTTTTTGACTTTAGGACACTCATTCTTTAAATGTACCTTATTGCCACATTCAAAGCACCTAGGGGAAGAGGAAGAAGAAACACTAGAAATTTTGTTAGATTTAAATCTTCTATATTGCTTACCATTTACAATGAGAGCCTCCTATTCACTATCTTCTTCACTTGTATCATGACTACCTTTAGTTGTGGCCTTGAATGCAATGTCCTTCCTTTTCTCCTTTTTGTGTTCGACCTCCAATCTTTCTTCTTCTTCAAGAGTGACTTCATGAGTCTCTAGGTTGCCAATGAGCTGCTCCATACTCAATTTGGTGAGATCATTGGCTTCTTCAATGGCTGTCACCTTTGGCTTGTACTTTGGAGGCCAAGACCTAAGAATTTTGGAGACTTTATCTTCTTCACTTAAAAATTTTCCTAATGCACTTAAACCATTAATAATAGTAGAAAATCTTGCATACATATCACTAATAAATTCATTTGGTTGCATACAAAATTGTTCAAATTTTTGTTTAAGCATACTAATTTTAGAATTTTTAACTTGAATGCTTCCTTCATGTGTAATGGAGAGTCTATGTCGTATGTCATAAGCAGTTTCACATGAATAGATTCTATTGAATTCACTAACAGAAATAGAAAAATATAGTATTCTTACCGTCGTAGAATTTAATTGAGCTTGTTTAACCGTTAATGGATCCCATGTTGCATACTCAGTTTGGGGAATCTCATAGGGTGTAGACACCATCATCCATAGATCCCAACTGATTCCTTGGAAGTAGAATTGCATTCTTCTCTTCCAGTAGTTGTAGTTGCTTTCATCAACTGGTGGTGGCTGAGAAATGTGGGTTCCCTCCAAGTTAAGGTTGTTCAGTATGTCGTCCCCCATCCTTCAAGACATGTTAAGGCTCCTTGAAGACCTGCTCTGATTAAAAGATCTAGAGGGGGGGTGAATAGAGCTTTTTGGAAGAAAAAAATTTAATTTAATTGAAACAATCAAAATACTCAACCAAAGAAGGAGGAGGAAATAAGGAAGACACAAGGATGTAGAGTGGTTCGTACCTTTGAAATCAAAGGTAGTCAGTCTTCTACCTGATTGTTTCCAATCAGGATTTTGAAAATGATTATTTTTATTACCTCGCAAGGATGTTACATAAAATACAATCACTTTCCTTCCACTCCCTTGAAGTAGCCTTCACCTAAAGTAGCCTCAACCTCCTTGAAGCATACTTCTTGAAGTAACTCCAAGTCCTCAGAGCAGCCTTCACCTCCTTGAAGTAGCTCCACCACCTTGAGATAGCCTTCCATTAGAAGTAGCTCCAACCTCCCTTGAAGCAGCCTTCCTTGAAGTAATCTCAAGCACACCTTGAAGCAGCCTTCTCTACTAAGAAGTAGTTCCAAGCACCTCCTTTCAACAACCTCCAACCTAGGAGTAGTCAAGGAGAACAATATACAATATAAAAGAACAAGATTAGAAGAAAGAAAGTATTTCACCAATTTAGTACAGCGCTTGGATCCTATATCAAGTGTATTGATCTCCTATCCACTAAAGATGGACGTGGCTATATGTGGTGGCTAGGATATTTTAGCTATAGGTCACAAAATTTGAGCTTATAGAACAAGATGGCAAGTATAGCTTTGGCTTTGTTTCTCACTAGAATGTATTCTCAAGTGTAGTTGTGTGATTTAGGTGTCCTAAGGTATATCCTATTTATAGGAATGGTTTGCAAGTACTTAGTGTCGTTCTAGAGGGTTTCTAGAGTGTTCTAAGTGCTTAACTAGTCGTTAGGTATCCATTAATTGGCTTGCAATGGCTAATTCTTTCGAGCTGAAAAGAACAATCAACAACCTATCTCGATCGAGGAACTTATCGACCGAGATGTGTCTTAGTCAAGCTTTTCTTTGACTAAGGAGTGTTTTTCGGGAAAAGTTGTTGCAACGGCTATTTCTAACCCCAACCACCAACTACTTGGTCTAACGATCATGGACTTTGGGTCGAAGCTTACTCTGACGAAGATATTGTCGATCGAAAACTTGTTTTAGGGCACAAATTTGTAAGTTTGATCTGTGCTTGTGACTTTGATCAAAGTAATTCCTAGTTGAGAAAATATTCAAGTGAGTGTGTCTCGGTCGAGCAGTTTTTCGACTGAGAGAGTCCCTATTCCTATTGAATCACCTTCTAAGTGTGTGTATCATGAAATGATGGTGACTCTGATTCTGGGGGAGAACCTATCTAAGGGTTGTGAGTGGATGAGGAAGATCTAACGCTTGATTTACATGATATCTAGGTACTTGTACATTATATACTTGTACAAGTTTTTACATTGTGTACAATCATGAAAATATTGAATATTTAAGCACATCCATTTGTGTTGATCTTAAATTATCCAATTCCTTATTTCCTTGGAACCTGAAATACTCAAAAAGCACGTTAGATCCACAAGAATGAAATGTTTTTCATCATCAAAACAAAGAGTATATTAATGTCTAATTTAGCCAACAAGTTCATCCTTTGCACTCCTTTGGCAACCGGAACCAAGGTCCAATGTCCAACACTTCCACTCTCAAGTGGAGAAACCATCCCAACTTTTCTTGGAAACAACAAAATGAGGAAGGCTTGACCAAATCTCCATTTCACTTACTTGTCGTGAAGAGGGAAGGCTCCCATCTCCACCCATGGCCAATCCCAACAATGATGGAATTTATGTGATCACCGCTCAAGGTTATTATGTCCCACTGCAAGGCCAAGTGCCCCCACTTCACCATTACCAAGGACCACCACATTCATATGGTCCTCCACCTCACCAACCCCCTTTCAACTATCAATATCCCCCACCACCATCACACGCCTATCAACCACCACCTCCACAATAACCTCCCCAACAACCAACTTGCATACTCTAAAATCCTAACCCACCTCATCAAAGACTGCCACCACCTTCATCTTCACAAGCCCCTCCTTCCCATGAACAAGTGAATATGGTGTCTATCATATGGGGAAGGAAAGTTGCTCAAGAGCTTGAAAAGGGAGAGGATGAAATGATTAATGTTTGTGATAAAGATTCAATGCTAGAAGAGTCTAGTAGAGATCACAAAAGCACCAAAGATTTTGCCGCTCAGTTGTTGCTTGAAAATACCGAGTGCACCCAAGATCCCGCTGCTCCCTTTGTGTACAAAGAAGCATCCTCCATTTCCCCACCCTTTCTTGAAAGTAACGGAAGTGCTAGAGATTTGGTTCTTCTGTCCTTCTATGACAAGATTATGTTTTCTTCCCCACATCCCATTGACATGGTAACACTTCATGCAATACCTTGTTGGGAGCCAAAACCTTCCCATGAGACAAGAATCACCATCATTCCTCCTCAAGGCCCACAAATTTCTGTAGAAACGTTTGATGCAATTGGTGAGTGATTCCATGAGGCTTTAGAAGGCTCCTTTCTCCAAGAGAAGAATAGTTGTATCATGAATCTCTTAGGGACCTTGAAGAAAGGAACGGTAGGCATCAAAGCATTCCTTTCATTGGTAAAGGATGTTTGCACGGGGAGGATAAAATTGGTGTTATTGCCACCCAAAGAAATCATTGTGACAAGATATGTGAACTTCATCTTGGACATTGGTTTTCTGAAGAAAAAAAGGGACGATCCCGGAGTTCCTCTTATCACATGCTACATCGGTGCATGACCTGTTGAGCACGCTCTCCTAGATTTAGGCACAGGAACAAGCATTATGTTGTTGAGCATGTACTTACAGCTCAACCTCAAGAAAATGGAACTGGTGGATTGTGTCCTTGTCTTGGGTTATGGAACTAAGAGGAAACCCTTAGGCATATTGCTAAATGAAATAGTAGCAATGGATTAAAGGATAAACATTGCATACTTGACTGACTTTTTGATCATGGATTCTGGCCCTATTGATGGAAAGGAATACCTCATATTGGGGAGAGCCTTCTTGTCCACCGTGGGTGTGGAGATTAATGTGTGTACAGGCACTTTGACAGTCACTCATAAAAGGAGAAAGTTTGACTTCTTTATATTCATTGAAGAAGAAAGATATCGATTGGGTGAAAAGGATTTTGGAGAAAGTCTAGGATACTATTACCCTTTGGAACAATGGAGATCAAGTTCGTACTTCCAATCGATGTACACTCCTTGGGATGAAGCCCATGTCATCAGAACTCTAGAAAGGATCATTGTGTAAGATAAAGGAGAGACCATGGGTGCCAACACTTAGTGAAGAATGCAACAAGCCCGACTGAAGGCTATAAATTTAGTGCTAGTGGGAGGCAACCCACATGGTTTGAGATTTTCAAACCTTGTTGTTCTATCACACTTTCATTTTTTTTCCAAGGAACACACACACACTATACTTGATAGTCTTTCTATTTTTGAATCATGTTAGTATCGGTACAAGGAAGAAAAGATAATGCACAAAGGGTCTAGCCAAGGAGAAGATCAAAGTTGAAGAGAACATTGCAAAATAGTAGAAAGGCTATAGGAAGGAGTCCAGAATGGTTGTGCCACACGGCACGGCCGTGTAGCTGGAAAGCCAGAATGCTCATGTTGCTCATCATGGCCGTGGTGATCCTACCCTACTCATCTAGTGCTACATTGATAACTCCATCTCTTTGTGGTTATCTTCCGTGGTCCCATGCCCTTTACCCTACTATTCTAAACTTCTATTTCATGATGAGGACATCATGATTTAAAAGTTTGGGGCGGTAGGGTGGTAAGCCCTTCTTTCACCATATTTTTATCTATGTACCTTGTGCTAAATTTTTGCAAGAGGATCAAACAGTTTGACTAACCTTCATACTTGTCTATCCTGACCTTGTGTGTCTTCTTGCATCCATGCATACATGTAGTTCAATTTCATGCATTTTTGCATAATTTTCCAAAATTTTTGCTCTTTTTGCTCCTCCATGTCATGCATTGCATTCCCATGTAGATTTTGGTAATTTGTGTGTGTTTTTAAGTAGGATTTGTTGCTTTATGTTTTAATTTCCCTAAAGTTAGGTTTAGATGTGATTGAATGCAAATTGGCACCATTTTGGACAATTTTGCCCAAACTTGAATGTTCTTGTCTAAAAGCATGTTTTAACTTAATCTCCATTATTTGAAATGAAAATTTTTGTCTTTGAAAAATGCATGCCATTTTTTTAGAGTTTATTGCTATATGGTCTTGATTGTTGACTTTTTACATGTGAATCACTTCTCTCAAGTTTGTGAATGTTTCGATTGAATTGTGAATTAAGCAAGCTATAAATGCTTAGGGCATATGGAATCACTTGATATAAATGTGAATATCATATCATGTTGTTCAATCATGTGGTGTGCTATCATTTGATGAAGTATTGGATTAGTTTTTATACATGAAATCTTATGTTGAGGACTACACTAATGAACCCCCTTTGACCTGACTCTTCTCTCACCATCTTCATACCCCTCCTTCTCATAAAAGGTTTCCTTAGAGCACATATTCATCCTTGGCCACCTCCAAAAGTTTGGGGTGGCCATATCTATATCTCCCCACTTCACTATATCCACCATATGCCTTACCTACACCAAGGGCAAAAAAGAAAAGAAAAGAAGGAAAGAAAAAGCAAAAATAAAAATAAAAAGATGCTCTTGTTTAAGAGCATATAAATAAAGAAAAGACGAGTGTGTAAAAGCACTCCAAAATCTTACTACAATCCTTTCTTCCATTTTCATACCTATTGAGCTAGAAAACATAAAGTCTAGCTCACTTTACCCTTTCTACACCCATGTGGGTCATTTGGTGTGGTTTGAGGCATAAGATTGAATGCATGAAAGTGAAACAACACTCCTAGTCATCATTGATTAATGCCAACATGAAACGGTTTACCCAAAATGATATTAAGGACATATGGAAAGCTTATGTATTCTATGCTTTATATTTGAAGTTTGTATGCTCAGTGCTCGTTTCATGATTGGTATGTGAAAAAGGAGAGGAGAGAGGTGGAACACATGCACTTAGTCAGTTTCAAGACCATTTAGTCAATAATCATCTTTTTCTATGCATTTGTCATTCTTGTTTATTGAAAGAAAACTAAAGAGAGAGATTGAGTTGGAGCATACTTGAGGATAAGTATGTTTTAAGTTTGGGGTGGTGATGTGGCCCTATTTTAGGGCTTCATCTTGTGCCATTTTGTACTTTAATCACATCTAAACATAGTAGAATGCAAGTTAAATTCCTCAATATGAATATTATTGTCAAATGCACTTATGGAAGTTCTTTACATATTTTTCAAGTACTTGGACCATGTTTTTTATGGATGAGAGAGAAGGAAGGAGTTATAGGGTTCCTACACTAATGGAGGGTTCCAAATAAGATCCCAAAGCTCCCTCAACCTACCCCTAATGGCCAAGGTTTGACATCAAGTAAAGAAGTCCATTGGTCATGAAGATTAAAGTTGATTTTTCTACTAAAGACCCCAGTACAGTTGTGGTGCCAAGGAACGATCGTGCTGGCCAATGCACAAGTTACAAGAAAAATCCCAAAAAATTGTAAGCTACAGCAACTCAACCACCACGGTCATGCTACCCAGCATGACCATGCCATGAAGCCCACAAAATGGTTGAGCTCCCCAGCACAGTTGTGCTAGTTGAAGACAAAATGGGCATGTTGTAGGGAACGAACTCACCTCCAACTTGACCACCACGGTCATGCTACCTAGCATGACTGTTCTACCTAGCCTCTACCATGGTTGTGCTTCCCAGTACGGCCATACTACCAACCTCCATTTCACCACCTCAACCTGTGATTTTTCCACTTTCTTGGAATAACCGTTCCACACCACGACGGCCATTCCCACCTCTACCCACCACAGCCGTGTTGCCCAGCACGGTCATGCTACACCTAAACCCTACCATTTTATACACTCTTTTTTCAACAATGCCCCTACTTACCCTAGTGCTTCCACCACCACATATATATATGGGCGGTGGCCACAGCACTAGGTTAGCTTCCATTACTCCTCTCCACCCACTCTTGAACATTCATTTCAATCCCCTTGCATTTATTCTCTCCACCCACCATTTCCACCATAGAAGCCTAGTTTTCTAGGTTTTCTACCAAAATCCCCTTCATTTTCATGCCCATCATTCACCTTGGAGGAGGGAGGTCGCCCTATAATAGCTAGGAGGTGAAGGAGAAGGATCTATTGTGAGCTCCATGGAGTCCTATCTGCTTCTTCCCCTTTCTTATCTTTTCTTTAATTATGTCTAGCTAAGCCCCTAGTGGTGGGTTGTTTGGGGTTAAAATGTGACTTTGATACCATGTTGGGGGGAAATAACTTGTAATGAACATAATTTCATTCTATGATGATTGCCTTTTCTTCTATCTCATTTCCCATCATCTTGCATGTGGTTTTTTCTTTTAAACATAAATCGCTTGCTTTGTGATGCTTGATGACACTTAGTTTCTAGGAGGAATTGGAATGTGTGTAGCAATCTTAGGAATGGCTCCTAGGTCCACTTAGTGGATCCCTATCTAGCCTCCTTTGTTCCTACATACATCTCCCTTCTTATACAAGTGAGTCTGAGATCTAAGTAGCTAGTGTAAGTCTGATTAGTGCAATAGCTTATAGCTTCCTAAAGGCTAGATGGCAAGCAACATGAGGTGAAAAACCCTCGTCTCTACTCCCATTCCTACCCTTGCCTCTCAATTTCCCTAATACCACTTACCATAGAAACCTAGACTTGACAAGTCCTACTAGAATTACATCTAACCCTAGTTTTCCAACTAGTAGTATAGGGTACATTCTAATAGCACTTGCCTTGTTGTTTGGTTTGGTAATCTAGATTGAATTGTGAGTGTTGCATACCATGTTGACACCCCCTCAACTAATATCAAATCACATTCCAAAACGGCCCACCTACCCAATCCATTACTTGAAACTCACCTTAGCCTTCTTGCTTGTTAATGTTAGTTTAGGTTAATTGCCTTTGTTTCCTCTAGCTAATTGCTTCGTCTAGCTAATTAGGGTTAACCTAGATTCTTGATTGCTCTAGTGTTTAGATTGGTTCTTAGTTTCTAATTTCCTTGCTAGAGTAGTGTAGATCATATTGCTCTTATTTAGTTGATTTCTTAATCTATCCTCTTAGACCTAATTTTCCTAGGATAATCTAGTTGTTGGTAATCTAGTTTTCATATTGTCTTTACTTTCCTACTTGCATAGTGTAATAAAACCAACCCCACTTTCAAACCCTTCAACCCTAATCTCCACTTTGGGAACATAGCCAACACCAACTACGCTCTAGTGCCCCCTCTATCCCTGTGGTTTGACCCCCATTTCTTGCCTCTCATCTATGTTATAACATGACCTTGTGCACTTGTGGGAGCATATTTTAGTATTGTGAGTGAACCTAGTTTGGGTAACCTATAAATATCGAAATATCATATGTGCATGCAACAATGCACCAGTAATCTGCTTGTTTAATGTTGTTTCCGCATTTAGTTTTGAGTAATCTTGCTTTGTGTGGTGCGGGGCATCACACACGCCCCTCAAATCAGCAATAGACCACCCTATGGCTTGAATGTTACTTTTTAACATAGAAATGAGAGCATCTTCTTGGTCTAGAGAGATAATATAAGAAATGATCACTGGGAGGGTGTCATTTGAACCAAGAAATGCATACTTTAAACCTTCGGGAAGGGATTTAAGCTCAAGCACATGATGTTCTTCAATGGAATTATTCAAAGGTTTCTTCAAAATATAGGAAGGTCTTCACTTGCGATGAATAATGCAAGCTCATTTGCCTAAATGGTATCATCCTTAGGAAGCTCAACAATAGGCTCTATACATCTACATTTGGTGGCAGTCTCAATCCACATAGGTAGGCATTCCTCAACAATCTCCTCAAGACAGTCAATGAGATAACAATCTTCTTTAGTGGTACCTATCACCTCAGCTTTTGGGGAAGATTTGAAGATGATCAACCATATCTTCATGTGTATGAATGTCGCATACATTTTTTTGGTCCTAACATGTATCACTATGTCAGTTATAGCTAGGAAATGTCACCCCAAGATAATAGGTACCTTCCTTGTGTCCTTCTCCATGTCAAGCATAATAAAATTAGTATGAAAGAATCTGGAGGTATCATCATCAAGTCTCACCAACACATCATCAATTCTCACTCAAGGTGTCTTCACAGAGTAGTTGTCCAATTTCAAGGTGTAGTTAGCTGGCTCCAATTGTCCTAATTTCAGTTCAGCATACACAACATAAGTCATTAGATTCACACTAGAAGAGTTTGGTATGCAGTTTGTTGCAATCTAGAAAGGAATAATGAGTGAATCAGGATCTTTCCTCTTATTTGGAGTGATGTGTTGAAAAATGGATCTCACTTTTTCAATGAACTTGACTTGCTTTGGTGTTCTTTTGATTGTCTTCCTCTTGAAGGTGCACATGCCTTTCAAGAATTTTGCATAAGAAGGAATTTGTTTGATGGAATCTAACAACAAAATGTTGATCTTCACTTGCTTGAATGTCTCCATGATATACTCAACATGTTTCTTCTATCTTTTTCTAGAGGATGGTTCCTCAAGTGCATCATGAAAAGGGGGGAGTTGTGCACCCGACCGAATCACAACAAAAGAATCATAAAGTGATATCACGGGAGTCACAATATCATCATCATGTGTCATAGTATCACCTCAACTGCCTATCATAGTATCATCACCCTGAGCCTGAATCACAGTATCACTGCCTTGAATAATGGTGTCAACTCTGTATTCATTGACCAAACCATAAACTGCTTTTCCCTTTGGTCGCTCCAAAGTATTCCCACTTCTCAACACAGACACAGCCTTCACTTTCTCATGAGTAGAAGAGGAGGGAGCTTGTGGTGGTTGTTGTGATCCTTAAGGTGGTGGCCTTTGGTGTGGGATATTTGGGTTTTAAAGAATGAACTATGGTTGGTATGAAGGTTGTTGTAGAGGGGTTTGACATTAAGGAGGTTGTTTTTGGTAGGAAGGTGGTGGGGTTGAGGGTATTTGTATTTAGTTTGTGGGGGCAGGGTAACATATGGATTTTGGGTCCCTTGGTATTGATGCAATGTGGGAACTTGCCCTTGTCATGGTCCATAGGTTCCTTGAGGAGAACCCATGGTTCCACCAACACTATTGGGGTTCACCAAGGTTTGAGAGGGAATCCTCCCCTCTTCACATCTAGCAAGAGATAGATAAATATGATCAATCATTTGCTCTAGTCAGCTAATATTTTTTCCTTGAGCAGACACATCTTTTTTACATTATCAAGGCTCCTTAACCTTCCAATAACTTCTTCTTAAAATTTGGAGCTATACATTGACCCTTAATGTTACCTTGGTTGTCCTTGTCCTTCTTCCCCTTGTTTCCAAGAAAATTTTGGATAAATTCTCCACTCTGGAGTGTAGGTGTTGGACATGGGCCCTTGATTATTGCGATTTCCAAAAGATTGAAGAGCTTGAACCTCCTTACAAATATCTTCCACAGAGTTGGTTGAGTGGCTAGAAGAACTCCCCTCTTGAGATTTCATGATATTCATCATGTCCTCTAGTATCTTCATCACTTGCAGATTGGAGTCATCTTTGGCTTGAAAAGGAGCAACTTTTGATTTTATATCACGACGAGCATCTACACTAGAAGCACAATGATGGGAGTTATCAGCTAACTGGTCAAAGAGTGTCTAGGAGTCTTCTGGAGTCTTGGTTATGAACGCACCACCACATGAGAAGTTGACAAATATTTGACCCGTCTCAAAAAGGTCGATGTAGAAGGACTAAATCAACTTCCATATAGGAACCTCGTGATGGGGGCAGTCTCTAAGAAGCTTTTGGAATCTCTCCCATGTGTCCTGAAACTACTACTTCTCCCTCTGGATGAAGGAGGTGTTGTGCCTTCTCATTTGGGTCAGCTTGCCTATGGGGTATAATTTCTTCAAGAAATCATTCTTTACAGCCTCCCAAGTCACCAACTCTAGCTTGGATAGGTATCACTCTTTCACTTTTTCCTTTAGTGAGAAAGGAAACAAAGTCTACCTTAAGGAATCATCAGTAGCAGATTGGGTGTGGAAAGTGGAACACATCTCCAAAAAGTCATCTATGTGATGGTAGGGGTTCCCATTCTCCATTCTATAGAAAGTGACAAGGAGCCCAAGAAGAGTGGGGGGAATGGACAACTATTGGCCCAAATCTGATCCACCCTTGTGGCAATTAGAGACCTATAATTGCCAAGCATGAAGTAGCCGTGAAGCATCTTGGGCAGTGGAACACATGGAGGGATATATGCCTTCTCCCCGTGGCCTTAAGCATCTTTGTCTTCCATTTTAGTCTCTTGGTTTTGCATGCGCCGGTGTTGATGTCGCCTTCTCCCTATCTCAGGGTCAACTGGAACCAAGTCAACAGATATTGAGCGATGTCCAAGCATGCACAATTGTCACCTACACAAGGCACAGACAAGTAACAAGAGCTAAGAAAGCATATAAGTTTGCAAAAGTAACCAAAGAATAAAGAATAGAAATGATGAAGGAAATAGGAAAATCAAGGCTACACTAACTAGCTAGGCCAAGCACCTATCTCCCCAGGAATGGCATCAGAATGCTTGATGCATTTTCACTTGAGGTACTTCTAACCCATTGAGTTTGTATTATATGTACCTTTAGTACATACATTGGAATCTTTTAATATTTATAAGGATCTAGTCTAACACACTAACCTACACTAATCACACTTCACCCATAAGTGCACGGGGTCGTGTTATGGTATAGGCAAGAGGCAAGATACGGGTCGATCCACAGGGAGAGAGGGGGCACCAGAGCTAAGTTTGAATAAGCTAGGTTCCTAAAGAGGAGTCTATGGTTTAAGGGTTTGATGGTTGATTTTGTTGATTACACTAAGGGTTGAGCACCAGTTAAAGAGAGAAAGATGGTCAAAACCTAGATTAACCCTAGAATAGTTAAGTTCTAATTAGCAAGAAGGACAAGTAAGCAAGAAAGAAAGTAATTTGGACTATAAAATCAAAGCAAGATCTAGCTAACAACCTAAAAGTGACAACTAATTAAGCTAAGCAATACACTACACTGAACTAACATTTAGCAAACTAGGACAAGAAAGGAGCTAAATTACCACTAGCTAAGAAAAGCAAGCACAAATGGACACTAACTACCCTAGGAAGATTCAACTACAAAGAACAAGGCAATTAGCTAAGAATCAATTGAAGCAAGTAACTAATAAAGCATGAACAAGCAAGAGCAAATTAGGGTTTTCAGCAAGTTATGGAGATGTTGGCCATTTTGGGGATGTTATTATAGTTCTAGTTGGGGGTATAACATGTAAAATCTATCCATCAATCCTAGATTGACAAACCAAACAACTAGTCAAATGTTATGGGATCACCTTAAACCATTAGCCGGCCATGGATGGTATAGGGTGTGTGAAGGGGAACTACACTCTTGAACGCCTATCCAACCTTGTGAGGCTTAATCGAACTAAGGTATAGGTGAGATTCCAATAGTATTAGGAAATTATAAGTATCTAGGGTGGGTGTCCTTAGTGTGATTGTGAGACAAAGGTAGAAATGGAGAGTGGAGGTGAGGGTGTTTCACCTCACATCACTCATCATCTAGCTTTTAGGAAACTCCTAGGAAATTGCACTAAGCACTCCTACACGAGCTACTTAGATCTCACACCTAGGAGTAAGAGAAGGGATATATGTGTGGGAAGATGGGGTTCTAGCTAGGGATCCACTAGTTGGACCTAGGATCAAATCCCAAAATAGTCTCACATATGCCCTTTTCTCCTAGACTTAGGTACTTTCAAGCATAAAACGACAAGCAATTTATACTTTCAAGCATGAACCATAAGAAGAATCATGGGAAATAAGATAGACACATAAGGCAATCATCATAAAACGAATATAGAAAGTTTACAAGTTATTTTCCCTCAATACGATACCAAAGTAACATTTTTAACCCCAAACAACCCACTACCAAGGGCTTAGCTAGACATAAAAGAAGAAAAGAAGAAAGACAAAGGAGTAGAGGAGTTGGAAGCAATGAAATGTGGTGAAGACTCCTTCTTCTTGACCTCCTAGCTGCTGGAGCATGCACTTTATCTCCCAAGTTGGATGGATGGCATGGAATGGTGGTGGATGATGGGAAAAACCCTAAAAAACTAGGATTTTGAGGTGGAGGAAGGTGGGAATGAAGTGGGTATATTTGGGGTAGGGGAGACCTCCTTGAATGATCAAGGAAGGTGGCAATGAATGCTAGGGGAGTGTAACCTTGTATTGAAACCGTCACCTAGGTATATATAGGTGGTAGGAAAGAATGAGGTTACGTGGGGGCAATATGGGAAAAGCAATGCAAAAAGTATGCTAGGGTTGCAGGCTACCACGACTGTTTTGGCCACCACAGTCGTGGTGGATGGGAAGAACATGGTTGTGTTAGATGGAAACGGGCGAGGTGGAAATGGGTAAAATGTCAGATTGAGGTGTGGTTTTTGGAAGGTTAGTGGCACGACCGTGATGGTCACCACAATCATGCTGGGTGAAGGGTGGGAAGGGGGAGGTGTATGGCACGAGCATCTAGGAGGAAGTGGCCACGACCATGGTGGCTGCCACGACCATTTTGGAGGAAGTGACCGGGGTCATTTTCTTCAAGTCGGTTGTCATGGGAGTTCATCACCATGATCATGGCGAGGTGCCATAGTTGTGATAGCTCTAAAACACCACGGTCGTTTTGCTGACCAAGGTCGTGTTGGCTAAGTTGTTGTAGCTCTTGAATTCTTGAAATCAACTTGTGATTTGGGGCACTTTCACAATAGACGTGGCAAAGTACCACGGCCCGTTTTGAGGGCCCAGTTATACTTTTTGGCTCCAGACTTCTTCTCTCGGTTTCTTCTTGTCTTGAATCTATTTTTCCCATTTGTGGAAGGTTTGGATGTGATCTAAGGTCCAATCACAGGGTGTAGAAACCCAATAATCCTCTCTTCTATCCAAAACATGGTTCAAACACCTAAAAAATACACAAAGAGTAGTCATAAGAAAATTTGACATCAAACCATTTATTAGGGGAATAACGTGCAATCTAACATGTCTATATGTAATTGAAATACAAAAAGACACAGGATGAAGTCCTAAAATAGGGTTGCATCACCATAATATTTCATCATTTGGTCATGTTAATCATAAATGCATGCAATCCTATGTTGAAAAAATATAAAGATGTTCACTATGGTTAAATTTTCTTTCATAGAGATTTTCTCTTACATAGGTAAACAAGAGTCAGAACTTCTTTATTAATCATAAGAATCTTAATAACCAAATAGACTGTCCTATATTCACATGATTACCATGTTTCCATAACGTACCATGAAGTTCCAAAGTATGTGACCAATATCCATTACAAGGGAGTGGGAGCATTTAAAGCTAAAATAGTCCCATTTCATGGGTTGCCACCGCTACTAGCCACCCCCAATGCCTCTTGGCCCAACTGGTGTGGGTGCCACCTTTTATTTATTTGGTTCTATAGGATGAGGAAGCATGTTTGGGATGTATTTTTGTTTTTCATCAAGCTAAAAACAAATTATATAAGTGATAATACTTTATGAGGATGATTCCTATCAAATATTTATGGATATCATGAATGTAAATAGATAGGCTAATCATGCATACATTTTTTGTTGGAAATCATAGGCATCATTTGCTCCATGTAGGATCCCTAATATGGCCATTCAGTCATGTCAAACTATGTCTGATCATGTTTCTCATTCATACCTACAAGAAGTGTTACATATATCTGTAAAGAAATCACATATTAATGATCTTGATTAGTGCAAGGTCATGCACATATCTATGTTGTAAACTATATGGCATGAATAATCAATAATGTGTCAACAATGTGGTTCTCTGCAAGGTCATTCATTCGCAATGATACTCAAACATGCACAAATTGTCTACTACCGTTGTAACAACCCCCACATTTAAGTATCCCCCAACTAAGGTGGACCATAAAGTCGAGAGTTGATACCTAAATTTCTAAGATCCAGATCTATCATTTAACAAATAATGATCAACAATTTCCATTATTTGAACTTTTATTGCATATAAATGTTAAACAATACTCCTTTCAGGAGTTACATGAATTTTTAAAGGAAACTAACAAATAAATGAGAAGAAGTAATAAGTATCTATCTAATCCTCCTTGTGACATTAGCTTTACAATCTTAAATATTTTCTAAATCCCCATGTCTTCAAATCTTTAATAAAATCAACTACCTAAAATGTCAACAAACACATGAATCGATATGTTTCCATACTGTGTAACTGGGTGCATACAAAAGTGTACATGTATGTATATATATTCAACATTTAATCATTTTCACATATAAACTTGTTTATTAATTTAGTTTATCTAACCCATGTTTTCCATACCACCTTGGTGCAATCACCTTTCTCATCCATCATGGGACTTAGATGATTACCCCTTAGTAGGTCTAACTCCGGGTTTAGAATATCATGCTTATATGATACACATATTGGCATTATATGTTTAATTGGAAGTAAATAAATATTCGAGTATTTTTTTGTTGAACATTAATAAGGTGTGAGGAATCTTTAGAATTTGATATATGCATGTACTCATAAATAACCACGTACCTTCTTGATGTCACCATGTAGTATCATCCAATCCAATCATCAATTGTATATTCAAAAAATCCACAATCAATTTACATCATCTAAAATATCATGTATGAACCTGATTTTGAGTTTTGCAAAGTTAGTTTTCAATATAGGTATAAATGAATCAAATCATCTTAATTATGAACTATAAAGTACATAAGAAGCATTTTCTACTCATTTGATCAAAGATTTGATGATTAAGTACATTCAATTGAATGTTTATGCATCTATATACATGGTTATTTGAATAATTTATCTAAATGATCAATGTTGGATTTATGGTCTCAAACTTGTCAAGTAGAGCATTTTTGTGATAGCGGACCCATGTATTGAATTTTTTTCAAATAGGATTTTCCTACTATAAGTTATCATTTTTTGAATAAATTGATTGAAATAATTGTGATATTGGTATATAGTTGCAGTCTATACTTGTGACTGTTTAATGTCTTGCTTTACAACCCTTGGTTTCTGCATTAGGCCATGTGTCTTGTCTCCATTTTCAACGGTTGTTGGGATGGATCATGTCATGTAGACAGACTATCTCTTAGGTTGTTAGGAGTATGGGGTGAGTTCTCCCGAAATCATTAGCCCCTCTAAGATCCACCCAACTTCTGTGAAGTCATGGTGTATGGTAGAATACAGACCAAGGTCCTTTCCTCTCTCTCTCTCTTCTTCACCCACTACACATCAGTTGCTTTGCAAAACACCAGATCGACCTCCCCTTTATTCTTTCTCTTGTCTCCACACATGTTCGAGATATGGGTCAGAGATGAAGGAAGGAAGAAGAAGTAGAGGAGGAGTTGGAAGAATATGGGCGTTTTGTTTTCCCCTTTCTCTAGTTGTGTCAAGTCCACCCAAGAGGGAATGAACCTGGAGAATACAAACCCACCCATCTGAGAAATTAGACGCCAGAGATCCTCAAGGCATCACAGAAGCACTAGGCCATCATGGATGTGGGCATCGTAGGAGTGAACCCTTTCCTTTTCCTCGTTGTCACCATGGTGCAATGGCTAGAAAGCTTGCCACCTCCGAGAAAGGCACCATGTATGAGCTAGGAAGCCGAAGACAGCACGCCCTAGGCCACCAACCACCATGACACTACCTCGTGTGAGCTTCTGCAAGTGCAGTGGCTACGGAGAAGAGGGGCAGGATTCCCATGTTCCCCTACTCTAGATCGGAGATCTAGCAGTCCAGAATCAACCATATCAAGGTGATTTTTGTAAAATCCATAAATAATGCTAGACTTGGTCGAATATTACAAAATTGTACATTGGTTTGTTCATAAAGAAAAGATCTACAACATGAGAATGTTTTCAAACCTTAAATCCCAGCAAAACCATGATGTTCCTCTAAAAACTATGAACTTTGACCATGTGTTATACACTTAATGCATGAAAATAATAATGTTGGACCTTTGTTACGTAATTTACCATCGTATCATAAAATCGCTATCTTTTATGTACTTTTGATCTTAATGCAAACACTAATCATCGTTCTTGTTCTTTTGTTAACCTTGATGCACTATTGTAACTCCTTCACGATGATGTATGATTGAACAAATGATGTCATTGACTCATTTGATGCATTCAATGCTAGTGGATTTTTGAAATCAATAACATCATTACGTGTTCTGGTCGAATTGGCTAAGGAAAACTCCATTTGGGTTATAATGATGCATATGACCTTTTTTCACCTTTAAGGGACCCCTTATGTGACATATGTGTTTTAAAATGTGCTCTTATGCTCTATTTCATGATGTGAATCTTTATCTCATGACTTTCCCTCTCAAATCATGGATTATTAAACCCTTATAATCACCTTGTTGTCAGTATCCCACTTAAATCACATGTTGAACTCGATTGCTAAGTCAATTAGGTTGATAATTAAATGTATGATTAGATGTCGAATATGATGTTGTACCTTATGAATCTAGACATAGGCAACCATCCACTTATCCTTGTGATATGTTAATATTGTCTTTAAATTTCTCATATATATGACCTCTCTTAACTATATATCATCTCTTAATGATCCTTTAATCACGAGTCTCCCAATTATGAGTCTTTTGATCTCAAAATATGCACATTTGATATAAATCATGTCATAATCATATAAGATGAATGGAACCTCATAATGACATGGAGGTACACCTTTAAGATGAACCCTAAATTAGTAAAAGAACATATAACATATAATTCACCAACTTGAATCCCAACTTGGCCAAAACCCTAAAAATGGAGTTGATTAGGTTTATTGATGTGATCTAATACATGTATATAATCTTGCTCTTAACTAGGTGGTTGCTTGTGATCTAGATGATCAAGGTTAAGTTAAGAATATCTTATCAGGTACGGGATTTAATAATTATATGACTATGGCTTTCTTACTTTAACTACTATATGTGTGTTTGTTTACTTGCTCAAATATTGCCTTATAGTATTCTAATATTGTACTCGATGTTTGCCTCGTTGATTAATTTTATAACTTCTACACATAATATAGATATCCATTATATAAACTTAGTGGGCCTGATTGTAGTCTCGGGGTAAGGACACAAGGTTGGACATCTTACTTGAGTTGTCAAGATAAGGTGGACAATGTTGATACAAGGGTTAGCTCCTGGTGATGGCCTTGAGGTCTCCTATGAATAGGGTTAAATAATTTTGAGCACCCTCATGGACCCTTCCGATGGGAAGCCGTTCAAAGGCCTTATGATATATAATATTGCCAATAACAATTAGAGTAAATTGACTAAAACATGGGTTCTTATTTTTCTAAGTAATTAACTCATTTATTTCTCATTTGTTTACTTATACAAAGCTTTCCAAGTTATGCAAAGGTTATATTTATGTATCCTCCTTCCATGTAATCAACACATTGTGTGTTGACCCGCTTGTTTCACATATGTTTTAGGTTTAGATATAGCTTGGGAGTTTATGGCTTATGAGAATATGTTTTGGTGTAGTTGTTGTAAGATCCCTAGTATACATGAACAGACTTGTAAAATTGTACTCTTTAATATGTAATTGGAACTATGTAATAATTGATGTTTATTAATAATACTTGTGGACTGTTGAGATTATGTTGGTGATTTTATCTTGTTATCTATTCATGTATGTTAAGCATTTCATGATTCCACATGTTGTCTTTGATAATACATTAGGTTTGTGGGGTCGGGATTCTGATTCCATGACATATCCATACTACCAATGTGTCACCATTTTATCCATAGGCACCAACTAGTCCTAGCTTAGGTCTTAAACTAGGGTTTAGGGCCATCTTGGGTTAGGTTTAGGTAAGGGTATCAAACTCAAATTCCATCATATCATTATTTCCAAAGGATAGAAACCCAAATTAGACACTAAATTCTAAACCCCAACTATTATATTGAGCATATCATGTCATTATGAATACCTAGATTAGATCATGTGTACTAAGACTGTAAAAAGTAATAAACATTGTTTTTAAAACCCCAATTCAACACGTATATGGTTTATTGACTTCAAAAACACTAGATATAGATCACTATCATATTAATCCTTACCAAGACTAAAGATATCACTTTTATTCAACATTAGTAGTTTGTATCACAAAATAAACATATATAATGAATTGAGCATTATATTTGTTAAATCTAGAATTTCATGTATAAACACTTAATATTCATGTATCACTTGTACTTTTGAACTACTATTTTCAAACAATTTTATTTGTAATCATAGAGAAATCAAAATTCAAATTCTAACAACCGTTGTTGTTTCTACTCCTGCAAATAGTTTAGCACGTTCTTTGTTGTTACTTTTTTTTTATCGGAAAAGCATGGGACCCCTTTTTATAGATTTTTGTAAAATATGTACAAGCTAGGGTTTGATTCAAGGTGAATAAAAACCAAAAGAAAAACAAAAGGCAGAAAGAAAAACTATACATTTAAAGTATCTATGTCCTTTCTAATCCTCTTCTAGTTTCTATCTGCACATAAACTAACATCATGAAAAATCCTCCCATTCCTTTCACTCCAAAGGCAATGGAACATCGCCAAAATAGTAATCTTGTACTTCATCTCCCCTGCAAGAAGAACATCAAATAGGGTTCCAGGCACACAATTGATATATTCCTCTCCAACAGCCAGATTCCACATATCTTTAGCATAGACACAATGAAACAGAATATGGTTAAGATCTTCAACATCATTCTTGCATAACACACATCTAGAGGGCATATGTAATCCCATTCTCTTCATATGGTCTCATGTCAACAATCCATCCAGGAAACACCTCCATCCATGGACAATATGCCTCATAGACCCTTTAGTACTCCATAACCATTCAGTCCAGGAGGGTATAGAATTTCTCACCCTAGTAGCATTCCACACCCCCTTAAACTTATGAACCTCTTTACCTTTTAGCAAGATACGATCTTCCTTCCCATGAATAGGAGCAACCATCTCCTTAATAACCTGTAGAACAGTATTAATATGTCTAGAATTAGATTTAATCCAGTCACCATCATAGAACAGCTTATTGAAGGAAACATATTTTCCCATGCCAAGCTTCATCACAGCCTTACTTCCAAGCACATCCTCCAAATAACGACCCTCCATCCAAGGATCTCTCCAAACTTTTATAGACAAACCATTCCCCACAGAAAAGGAAATATCATCAACTATATATTTTCTGAGGTAGATAATTTGCTTCCAGACCCAAGAAGCTGAATGAGGCACCTTGCACCTCCAAATAGAGTCCCCTTTTAAGTATCTTCCATGAACCCACCTAACCCACAGAGATTCTTTTCCAGTGGCAACTTTCCAAAGGTTGAGAACAAGACAAGCTCGAACAATATCTCTGGACCTCCTAATACCAATACCTCCCTCCTTTTTAGGCAAACAGACCTGCTTCCAAGAAATCAAATGGATCTTCTTTTCAAGCTCTACACCTCCCCACAAGAAATCTATGCACATCTTATCGATTTCATCTGTCACTGACATAGGAAGAGGAAAGGAGGCAGTCTAATATCTCTAAAACGAAGACAAAGTAGAGTTTATCAATTCAACTCTGCCCGCAAAGGATAAGTGCCTAGCTTTCCACCCTTCCAACCTGGCCTTCATCTTATCAAGAATAGGAGAACATAAACTCTTAGTAAGTCTTCCAAAAAAAGGGGTAACCCCAAGTATTTAACAGGGAGTCTTTCCCTCCAAATATTTAGAATATCTTCCACCATATTAATATCAGTCCCCTCATTTGCAAAAAAAGAAGATTTAATGTCACTAATGTTCAAACCAGAAATCATACTAAAATTGTTCAGCACATTCTTCAACTCCAATAGGGATTCACCTTTCCCTTCATCAAACAAGATCAGATCATCAGCAAACATAACATGAGACACCTCAACATCCTTTCCAGCTTTAAGAGGGATCAAAGTTCTTTTATTAACAGAATTAGAGATCATAGCAGAAAACCCTTCCATAGCAATCACAAAAAGATAAGGGGCAAGGGGGTCACCTTGCCTAATCCCATTTGAAGAATAAAAATTTGTCGAAGGACTTCCATTAATGAGGATCTGAAAACTAGTGGTATTCAAGATCTCAAAAATCCACCTCTTCCAACAATCAGGGAACCCCATTTTGTCAAGCACCTTATGAAGATAAGCCCAATTAATGCAGTCATAAGCTTTCATAAGATCAGCTTTAACACAAACATTAGGGGCATTACTCTTCATCATCATGTTCAAACAGTCATTTACCAACATAGTAGCATCCGAAATCGACCTACCCTTAATAAAGGCACACTGAGAATTACTGATAATATCAGGTAGCACCACCTGCAATCTATTAGCAATAACTTTTGAAATTAACTTGTAGATAGTATTTCAAAGAGAGATCGGCCTCCAATCCTTAACATCCAAAGCACTCTTATTCTTAGGGATAAGAGTAATAAAAGTTCTGTTAATCTCCTTGAGCAAACAACCACTCCTGAAAAAGTTTTGAACCGCTTTAACCACATCATCCCCTACAATCTTCCATGAAGCTTTGAAGAAGGTATAGTTAAACCCATCTGGTCCTGGAGCTCTCTCTCCATCACTCTTCATGACAATATTTTCAATTTCCTCTCTAGAAACTAGTGTACACATAGCATTACTGTGGTCTTCAGAAACTTTCGAGAGGACCCATTCATCATTCCAGCAAACCTCATTACTACAACCAGCATTAAACAACTCATTATAGTAATTCACAAAAGTGTCATGAATAGCCTGCTCATCCGTATGACAAACACCATTAATGTTCACACTTCTAATGGCATTTCTCATTCTTCTAGTTTGGATGGATGAATAGAAAAACTTTGAATTCTTGTCTCCCAAGAGAAGCCAGTTCACTCTAGATTTCTATTTAAGAAAGGACTCTTCAGCATTATAGGCCTCCAAAGCTTCTTTCCTTTTAACTTTAACTTCCTGTCCCAACTTATAATCAGACGGATTAGTATCAAGCTTATGTTGAGCCATAACAGCTTCTTGCTCTTTTAACCTTCTTTCCTCAGTAAGATCACCAACCACCTCTTTATTCCAATTAGCTAGCTGCAATCTAACATTATCAAGATTTCTACAAACTTGATACATAGGGTTGCCAATAACATCTATCTCCCAAGCATTCTTCACAACCTAAAGAAAATCTTTTCTCATACACCAAGCATTGACAAACTAAAAAGAAGATTTATTCTTCTTCACCTTGCTACTGAGATGAGTTAGAACAACTCTATGGTCACTGTGAATACTCACAGTAGTTTCTCCTCTCAGATCAGGAAAGAAATCTAGAAACTCTAGATTATAGAAAACTCTGTCGATCTTTGACATAACCAAATTATCCCCTTGTTGTCTGTTATCCCAAGTGAACCTTGAACCCATCAAATCTAGTTCCACCAAGGAAGTAAACAAGACGCAATCGTTAAAATCAGTCATAGCTTGAGAGCTGGGTTTACATAAACCATACCTTTCCTCCACACATCTAACTGAGTTGAAATCACCACAAATAAGCCAAGGCATAGCAATCCCACCACTCAACTCCTTAAGAGAATTCCAGAGAGAACACCTATTCCTGAAATTATTATGTCCATAAATGGCAGTAACTAAGAAATTACCACCAGGAGCAATGACTCTAGCATGCACAAGCTGATCAGTTTCATAAATCTTCACCACATCAATATCATCACTGGTTGTAATAATAATAACACACCCAAGAGCATGACTATCATGGTTAGAGATCCAATTATCACTGCCAAACATTCTATTTAACACCTTTTTAACCTTCTTCCTTCTCAATTTAGATTCCAGAATACAAGCAATAGCACACCCACACCTCCTGATCATCTCCTGGAGTGCAGACTGATGCCCAGGATAGTTCAGCCCTCTCACATTCCAGGAGAGAATAGATAAGGAGCTATCCATTACCATCTACTGTGACTGGTAGCCTGCCAGTTTCAGTAACATTTCGACAAACACTTGTAGTACCTCCAGCTACCACCAGAGGAGCAGCACTCCTTTCTCCCTCGTCAACAAACAGATTTTAAGAAGCATTAGGAGAGATATTTACTCTTGATTGAAAAGCAACCTCCGTAGACTTGGATGGACCCCTAGGGGGCGACTTCGTCTTCTTTCTATTCCTCTGGGTAACAGGAATAAATCCATCATCATTCTCTACACTACTGACAGGGGTAATTAGTTCCTTTGCTAGAACGGTATTCACCTTCTCCACTACCTCTTCACACCTTTGAACAACAACTTCAATATTACCTTCAATTTCCATAATAGGGGGGACATCAGAAGCATCTTCGAAATGTTCCATTTCGGTCTGACCGTCTACCTCAGGTTTATCCATAATCTTCTTCAGAATCCACATCTTCTTCTTTCCTTTCTCCACTTGACTTTCACAGCCTGCATCTTCATGCCCAAATGTACCACAAGCTATGCATCTACAAGGGTACCACTCATAGTGGACATTCAACTTATCTTCTATCCCATCGTCACTAACCAATGGAGCAGTAGCAGGGAAGTCTGAGGATGCTGGCATAAGCACCAACATCCTAGCAAATTCCAGACGCTTGAACTCCAAAGTCGCCCTATCTACCTTAATAGGAGTTCCCAGAAAAGATACTACCATACCAAATATCTCTTCATCCTAGAGCTCCAGCGGAAGATCAAACAATCTCACCCAGACCGACACCTCCATCAGCTTCAGCTTCTCCAGAGATGAGCCTCTTGTCCACTTCTTTAATATCAGTGGTTTCCCTGCTATAAACGATGGCCCCTTATCAATAGTTGTCTCCATATCCTCCGCCTCTGAGAATTTGATAACAAAATACCCGTTCCCTCTTGAGATTATTTCAATATAACCTTTCACCTTCCACATATCTCGAAAATGAACTTGTAGAGAAGGCCAATGTGGCTTCAGATCTACTATGTACCCAGTTGTCGTCATCCTCCATTTGCTAGCATTCTTCTCAGCTAGCGATTTAGAATAGACAATAGCCCATTCTTTCAATGTAAGCTCCTTCGGCTTCAAAACACCTGCATCATGGGCCACCTCCTTGTTACCAAACAGATCCGACCATCTTCGTGGTTCTTTCTCAACACCAACCACGTTAGGCCTCTTTCTAGTATCTGGTCTGCGAGGAATACCAGGAGGAGGTAGACGTCCTCCACCCCAGAAGTCTGTGCCGCCACCCTTCCTTCCATCGCCAGAGCCACCAGGTCGGACCATCGCTAAAATTTTCTATTTGTTTAAGATCCTTTGTTGTTACTATTGAATTTAAAAAATAAGTATTGAAAAAATTAAGAAAAAATGCATAATGGAAATTCATAATCAATATTAAATAAAAAAATATAATTTTATTTGTAATCACCACATTTTTCTGAGTAATTTGATATATAATTTTACTACTCTATGACCTACCAACTAATTTCTATAATTAATGCAAGATTAATATAAACAAACTAATGGGGAATTGACACATCAACAATTATCAGCTTATCCACTCCAGTCGTGGGACCGGGTCTGGACAATTAGGGGCTAAATGATTCTATCTATTGGGTGTTTAAAGGAGGAGCTAAATGACTTTAATACCCTAGTGTCATGATCATGATATGTCATGCACCCTATGGTACTTCAATATTTTTTATCGAGGGATTGTCTCCCTTCTCCTTGCTTGCACCCTTTCTTCTACTATCCAACCAAGGAGGGGGCAACATAGTGGTTGAGTTCCCCACTCACAGCCTTTGGCAATCAATTGAGGGTCCAAGAACCTTTATCCTACTTCACCAGACTTGGTAAGTTGGTTACCCAAGCCTGGGATGGCCGGAGTAGAGAGATCTATGTCCTAGATACTGAGGTGTAATAGATCATCATACGTTAGAGATACAGGAGGTAGGAGATTTTACATAGGCATCTTAGGTGCATTGTGGGCCTGGGATGAGTATTGTGGTCTTTTGAGGCACCTTTTAGCTCCACACCATGCTCAGGGACAATATCTTTGTTGAGATGTCTGCCATCACTACTGATAAGGCTACAAGGCTGGGTGGTGGTGAGGAGATATGTATGAGAGTAGTTTTTACCTTTGAGGGGTTCTGTTGACATGATCGAAAATGATGTTGGTCTTTTATATCCACTCAAACAAAGGATCTTGACACTTGCAATTCGGTTGCGTTTGGGTTGTTGATGAGATTTGGGCATTATCAAAAAACTGTAAGATAATGAGAATTTTAGAGTTAGTAACATTACCAAGCTATTGGGATAATTCCTATGAGGTTTCAAGAATCAGGGGGAGAGATAGAGGTTGAGAGGGATTGAGGGGTGAAATTCTGCATCTTCTAAGTCTCTTGGGTCAAGTAGATAACTCCCTTAGCTTATGTATTACCAAATCTAGAGTATGGATGGATTCTAGTTGCTTCCCCTCTTTTTTTCTTTTCTTTTTCATTTCGATAAAAGCCTAGATCAAGGTACTAACTATCTAGGATAGATTAAAGGTACATTGAATACCAAATTCTGATTTCATCTTTAGATTTCTCATATTCTCTTTTAGGTAAGATATTAAATCTAAAAGATATGTTAGTTACTCTGAAACTTGCCAGTCAAGCAAATACTTGATAATTACTAAAATAATCACCTAGGTCTCAAAATAACTTAGAATCTTCTAGAATTTTTCCCATAATCTAATATTCCTATTATATATCAACTAAAATTATCATATGTATTTATTAGGAGCATGAAATATAAAATTCACCATTGTTCTCTCGAGGACCAGTATGCAAATCCAAATTAGTTTCAATGGGCTTGAATTGGGTTCCATGTCCCATGGCTCATACCCTAGGCCTCTAAAGGGTTCCACAAGCTTTATTATAATCATAATTATGAAATTAATTCTTTGATTATCATAATAACTTAATTGAAGCCTCATATTAATATAATTGCTCAACATTTAATTATTTAATTAAATTGAATACTTACTCTGAGTCTAGAACTTAAATTCCCCATCACATTCAATCAAAGTTGTTTTATTGATCTCATCATTCCAATGTTACTTTGCTTGTCTTAAAGTGAATCTCAATACATTATTGAATTGAAAATCATAGAATATAAATTTACAAATTTTAGGATCTTACATTCAACCACCTTAAAAGGAATTTTGTCCCAAAAATTCAAACCTATTAAGGTAAAGGTGAAAGATAACTCAATTTAATCCCATATGTTAGTGCTAGCAACCTACCTTGGACGGGTTTGAGATAGATTATCATTAATGACTTTCAATGAGGTTTGAATTACATATGTTATTGAGGTTGGAACCTGAATTTATCCCAATAGTATTTCCACGTCCTCATTGTTTGCATGAAATTAACACTTGACAACTAGATTTACACTTGATTATTTCATTTTTACTTAGGTATGAAACATACCAATCATTTTTCAGCTATATTCTTGAGATAGTAAGGTAACACCTTCATACCCTTTATTATGCATTAATTTTATCTTAGGTATATATTTTCCTATGTCAATTATATGGATATGTGTCCACCCAATCTCTCACATTCATATTACGATGAAGTGAATATTTGTCTACATCCTATACAAAAAGTTCTTCATATTCTAAGTGAACAGATGGTGTATCCACAAATTGTATTATAATTATTATTTTCGGTTGAATCATCATTAATGACTCTACACCATGGATACATTTTAATTCCAAAAATTTCCTTAAATTTCATCAACCCAAGGGGAAAGGGTTTTTCTCAAACTCCTGCGTTTATGCACAACTTCATTTAAGATTCTCTCTCAACACTTAATAGTTATTACATTATATATACATATATATCATGTACTATCAACCTTAGCCATTCCCTTAAGGTATATAGGGGTATAGGTACCTTTGGAGTGATCTTCTATTGACCCCAAGGTTCTTATAAACTTATGGAATGCCTTTCCCATTGACCCCTTGGGCCTCAAATACTTATGGAGGTGTCCATTCTCCTACCCCCATGGTCCTTGTACACACACGGATGGATTTCTCCTAACCGCATGGGCCTTATGTACTTAGGGCATGTTGACCTCCTGGCCCCTTGGATCTTATGTACCTTCAAACATCCCTACCTGGCCTTAAATTTGACTTAGGGCTCTACCATGTCTAGGGTTTATTGCAATGTCATAACTTTATTATGTTTCTCAAATTAAATACATTGTGTTCTAGGACAAGAGTCCCTAGTATCATTATATTTTCATATCCCATGACTCATATTACCCAAGGAGGATGTATAACTTAGATGCCTTTCCATAGAATTTCCTTTGACTTTGACTTGAGATTTTTTTAGCTACAGTTTTCATACTTAGATGTATCCATGCATCTAGAGCACTAAACCAAAAGCACACAATTCTTGTTCAGACTCGGTAGAAGTGGGGCTTGCATACCTTAGATGCACGATTATCACCTAACTTTCAAAGTATTTTACTAGCCTTCACATATTTACATTGAGATTTCTCTCACTAAGGTTTCCCCTATAGATATATATGGAAATTATATTTCTATTTATTAAGGACAAATTATTATGACTAGGTAAGGGTAAACTCTTTTCATACTTATTATACGTACCATCCCATCATATCTCATATCTTTAAGTTCAGGTCCATTAGGGACGTCCAAGGTTACCTCAATTATCAAAATGAGGTTGGTCAACTTACCTTCTGGGGAAGGTCCTAATCTAAGGTGCCTTCTTGGCTTCTAGGAGGAGTTAGGCTTTCTACCCACAACCTGACCCCATGGGTTTAGCATTATGCCTCCCCCATAGGTTTTTTCCCATTCTTGGGTTGACCCACCCTAGGTAGGGATACCACCCCTAAAACTAAGTTTATGGTCTTTTGTTTATTTTTTATGTAACCATTGATTACCTATGTTTCATATATATAAGCAAAACCCTTCGTGTGTACCATGCATGCATTATTTTGGTACTCCATGTGCTTGCATGCATGGAAAACTATAGGTATCTCATTTGTGGTACCCAAACTGGATTACCCAACCCATTTATGTTTTCTATTTCCTATTTCCCCAATTAGGGTTTGTTTGGATAGAGTTATTATTGTATTCTTTCATTCTTTGTGTATACCCAAAATTAGGGCTTTAATTATAGTTAAGGATTAACCTCTACATCTTAGGGTTTTATGATTCTTTTGACCCACTAAGGTTTTTCCTAGGTGGTTGGGTCATCCCAACTCAAATCTAGGTCTATGTAGGATTTACCCTCACTAGGTAAATTCCAATATAACCATAAAATATTGTTCATAACCACATCATTATTTTAACGCTATATGTATATTAATTGGTGGATGATGCCTTAATCCTACTTCTTCTCAAAATCCTAACTTGGGATGAGTGGACAAGTGCATTTTAGGGTTTATAAAGAAAATATATAAGAAGAGTACAATAAGAGATGAGAAAAAATTAGGGCAATATAATTTCAGGGTAAACTTAGGTTCTAGCCAGGCAGGCATCATGTTGGCTTATGGAGTTCCAGTATATCAACTTAATGGTTTGGAGGAAAAAATTTCCAGCCCCTAAAATTGTGATCCTTTTTACAAACCATTACCCTTTAAACATGCCCCAATGATTTTCCTTATATTTGTGGGTTATATAGATTCATCAACTATTAAATATTATTTGATAAACTTGAGATCTAATAGCGAATGTAACGACCACTACTTATGAATATCCCCCAATTAAGATGGACCACAAAATCGAGAACTAATACCTGAATTTGTAAGATCCAAATTTAACAAATGAAAAATGATAATCATTATTTGAACTTAATTGAATACAAATGTTTAAACATTATTCCTGTAAGGATTTGCATGCAATTTTCAAAGGAAATTAACATATACGTGAGAAGAAGTAATAAGGAATCTATCTAATCCTCCTTGTGACATCATCTTTATAATCTTCAATGTTTTCTAAAACTCTATGTCTTTAAGTCTTTAACTAAACCATCTACCTAAAACACTGACAAACATAGAAATCAGTATATTGTTATACTATGTATGTAGGTGCATACAAAAGTGTGCATGTAAGGCATATATATTCCTCATTCAATCATTTGCACATATGATCTTGTTATTCATTTGGATAATCTAAATCATGTTTGTAACAACCTCACTTTTCAGCCACCCCCATTTAAGGAAGGCCAAAAATATGAGAGCCATTATCTAAAATTTTCCCAAGGATCCAAATTTAAGAAACAATAAATAACAGTAAATAATTTCCATTAACTACTTGCAAATAAGAATTGGAATTTTCTTCATATATTCTTCCTTTATGTAATACTCATAGTGGCATTACAAATGAACATAATGTAAATAAACATCCAGTAGTTTATTCGTTTAATCTTTGAGAAACACTTGGCAAACACCAGAAAACTAATGCAGGTAGTTGTAAGTGTAACCACGTACCTCAATGGTGAGCCATGCAGATCATGACATTATACTTCATGTACATTTAATCAAGCCCATCAACTGATCCAAGCAAATCAAGCATTCATCATTTATAATTTGCATGTATGTAAATCCTAAAGTGTCACCATCACATTATTTACTTTAAACCCTACTTGGTGATAATCTAGGGTTTAGTTTCCTTGGCATCGAGTTATCATTTGGGTCATGTTTGAAACTCCAATTTCCATCAATTTAATGATTAAGAACCCCAATTCATATTAAGTGTATCCATGATTATGAAATCTACCATATCCCTTTATTATGAACACTTAGATGCGATTAACTTCATTGATCGACAAAACAACATAAGACCATGGTTTCATAATCATATTTATTCACATGTATAGCTATCCACTTTGTTAACCCAAAGTATCAACTTTATTATCATGGGCATCATGGAAATTAGATTATTCAACAAGATCATACAATAGAATAAAAGAAGGGTTTTTAACATATTCAACATGTTAATATTCAAAACTAGGGTTTTGAAGCACTAATCACCACTTAAACCCATCTTAGCACTACTTTTAGAACTAGAAGCATAGTTAGATATTATAAGTGTCATAATTAGATTCTACACATTTTTCTGATATTCAGATCATCCTACTGTTTACTATCATTTTTAGGAGATTATCTTTATAAAATCAGATATACCTTTAGACCTTGGTGATTTGGAATCCTTCCATTGGCTACGCCACATGTTGTCTAGTTGTTTTAGGGGAAAGAAGCAGCTCACTTCTTGAGTCGATTGGTTAGAGTCATTTGGTCCTAGTTCTCCCTCGCGCCCTTGTGTGTGGGCATCATCCCTTTTGCGTGGACACGAGGGCCCCATCGACCCTAGAGCGGTCTCAGTGTCGGGTCTCTCATAGTCAAGGGTGTCATCTCCCTAGGTCCATCTCTCTCTACCACCATCCCTCTAATGTGCTCGTCTCCTCCATCTACCACCTTCATGTACCACCATCTTCCCTTCCTACACATTTTTCTGAGCAATTTGATATGTAATTTCACGGCTGTATCATAAGACCCTTGACCTGGTTTTATGCTTAAACATGCTTGTTGATTTCATTAGGTTCTTAGATTCTTAACTAAACATTAATTTATGTCTTGATATCAGTTGAAAAGTCTATGTTTCAAATTTGGTCTAAATCTAACTTTGTTTGCTTAAGTTTTGCAAATTTATATACTTATGTGGACCTTTATGCAATTTTCTATTTTTTAGGGATCTAACCGCAATGTTAATACATGTATACTTTGCTTTGTGGTATTTTTTATAATTTGGAAAAGTCTCATTTCATTTGAATGCTTTGGAACCATGTTGCATAAAGGTATCAACCCTTGACGTTCATTTTTTTTGTAGAGGTGAAGGAATTTGCACCTTCTAATGTTGTTTGGGTTCATAATCCGATGGTTAATCTATACTCAACACTAGATGGTTGTTCTTTACTCAACACTAGATGGTTGTTCTGCACTCAACATTAGATGGGTTTCATTGAGGAGTTGTAGCTCGATGGTTGCAAATGTTTACAATCCAATGGTTGTTCTGCACTCAACTTAGATGGTTTTCCTTGGGAGTTGCAACTCGATGGTTGCAGTGGCTTACAATCCGATGGTTGTTTTGCACTCAACTCTAGATGGTTGTTCTATAATCAACACTAGATAGTTTTCCTTGGGAATTACAACTCAATGGTTGCACTGGTTTGCAATCTGATGCTTGTTCTGCACCAAACACTAGATGGTTGTTCTGCACTCAACAATAGATGGTTTCCCTTAGAGGATGCATACTGATGGTTGTTCTGGATGTACAAATAGATCAAAAACTTGATTGTTGACCAATAGTAAAGCAATTTTCGACCTTTGACCTCCTTTCTCTCTCATCCTAGCTATATATACCCCTCCCCTCTTTCCTCAAACAAACATTTCCACTACAAACACATTCTTACTGCTTGAGCTCATCCAAAACCATCGGTTTGTGAAGGAGGAGCTTCTTGAGGATGAAGTCTTGCTAAATTGTGGTTGCGTATTGCTATAGGACTAGATCTAGCTCTTCTAGGATGGATAGTAGCCTTCTTGCCTAGTTTCTTGTTTTGTGCACGTAAGATCTTCCCTCTTAACCTCTTTTTCTTGTTGTTCTCCTTCTTTTTCCCTTCACCATGGTCAAAATCTATGGTTTCCCTTGCTAGAAACTCATGCACATAGATGAAGAACCCACTTTTCTTCTCTCTTTTGCTCTAGATCTATTCTATTCTTGAAGATAGGAGCTACCTTGGAGCCTTTAGAATGCAAATCTTTGTGTTTTACTCTCTCTCTTCTTCATGATACCTTGATGTTTGGATGTTCTTCTTCACCCTTAGGCAAGTGATATAACCTCTAATATGTTTCTTGCCTACTCATAACTATTTTATGTAAATATTGTTCAAGAATACCTATAATATGAGGAAAGATGGCCTTGTTGTGCACTATTTGACATGATAATGATGATGATGATACAAGTTGTTAAGATATCCTTCCTCCCTATGAACATTTGTTGTTCTATAAATATATTTTATTGTATTGCAAGGTCGGAAATTCAAAATATTAGTTTTATGACTTCTAGAAATGTCATATTTGTGCTATTTTAGTACCCAGTGTACATAAGTCTGACCGACACTTTATAACCTTATTATATTGTGGTCAGCTTATGGTGGCTTTAATGCTTTCATTCACTGCTTTGATGTTGAAATGATAGCTAGATGAAATTATAATGTTGAAAGTAGTTCATCCATGCTAGGTTTTGGTTTCATAAATGCCCAATTCTTGGAAATGCAATAACGCTTACATCTGATGGATGTAACATATCGAAACTTGGATATATTCTCTTTTTTACCCTTTGCCAAGTTTATTCTTTCATTTCTATCCCTTTTGTACTTGATGTTGAATTTGTGGCAATAATAGTGGTTTGGTGAACATTTATTCATTATTATTGCCAACAAATGGATTTATGCACAAATACCTCAATTAATTTGTCAATCAGGGTCTAATATGCATACCACTTATGTGACATGTTAATAAAAGGAATTCATTCTAGATCACTACTTAGCCTTTTGGAGCAGGAAGAGAAAGATGAATGAACAATGATGTTTTAAACATGATAACAAGATATCAAATTATTTAATATGTTAAATATTGGAAATATTAGATTATGGACTAAAACTCATTAAAGGAAGACTAATTAGTTAAAGATAAGTTGAGACTCATTTTCCTTGAGTTTGGTTTGGCTTGGAGGCCAAGTTTCATAATTTTAGAAGAATAATAATTATATCTCTTTTATTTTGAAAAGAAAATGTGATCTTTCCTAAAAAATGAAAATAAAATACTTAATGACTCCGAAAGTGTAAAATAATCTTAGATTTATAATCTACACATTAAAAATAGCCTTTGGGTGAATTTTCATATAATTTGGATAATCTTTAATATATATGTGTAGATTAGGAGAGAGAAAGTCCAAAATATTAAATAATGAGCAAAATAATTCCAAAGGATAAAATTAATGGCCAATTCATGTTCCAAATAGTTTACTTTGATTAAGAATGAAGTTTCACGTTAATTTGGTAATTCTAGATGTCTCTAATGTGATAAGAAAGAGAAAATATGTTATCCTTTAAAATAATTAAATAAAATAACAAAGGTCTCCAAATGTGAAAACTAATGCCAAAATTGGAACCTACACATCTTAATTAGCCTAGATGCAAATTTTGGCTTTAATTGGATAATTTTTGGACACCCAATTTCATTAGGAAAGCAAGAGTAATTAAAATGCATCACTTTATTAGAATAGAATTGGAAATTTATTCATTTTCATGGTGACTCAAATTTTAACCGATTTAGCATGCATTATGGGTCGTTTGATCGAAATATAACATTAATTGTATTATATCCTACCTCCACTCTTTTCTCATTTTCTCGAGCGCTGAAAATGTCCCTCTCCAAATTCCTTTCTCATTTTCCTCTCCTCCCTTTCTATTTCCAACTACGTTTCTTTCTCCCCACCCTTCCTTGTTCCTCTACAAATCGATTGACCCTACAAGTACTAGGATTTCAGGGGCATCATCTCCAGTCAGCATTGGTCGCTCTCCTGCTGTGTTGCTTCCCTATTTTGCCCCTTCTTCGCCATCTCCTCTCAACTCAGGTGATTGGACCGGTATAGAAACTGTCCTACACGTTCACCGCTTCACAGAGAGTTCTTCCCTAGCACTAGTTCAGCATCCTTCGGCTCGGAGCTCACCAACCTACAATCTAGCTACTGTCGCCGGCCTCAAGGCACAGTTGTAGGTCGTCACCGGGTATCAACCCTCATAAGACCTACTAGCTACCCACAGAGCTTTGTGATGATCCTTTTAAGCCATCCTCCTCCTTGATTCCTTCTGATTCATGGTAAAGCTTATTGCTTTAACTTTCCCTATTTCTGTATCAAGTTTATTGGTTTTCCAATACGGCGGTGCCTGAGTGATGATGTGGGTGTTTTCTCTGGTGTATGTGGTGTGTGAGTTTGCGGTGGTGTGATGCATCTCCCCACAAGTGGATTTTCCTAGAATTATTTATGATTTTTCTCGCTCGATTCCTTACTTCTCCTGCTCTCATGGCGGTGAGCCTTCTTGGGGGCTTTTGCACCTGCGGTTCTCTTAGTTGGGATCCTTGAGGCTGGTTTGACGTTGGGGAACGTTGGTAGTTGTTTCCCCGACAATTTGGTTGAAGAAATTGCCAGTTTTATCGTCAAATCCAACCTACTTCTTTGGTAGTCAACGCTGAACTGTTCTCCTCAAGCAAGGAGATGATTGCCTGTGTTTTCCCTGTTCTGCCCTTTCATTTCCTATTTCTTTTTGTTTTTTTGTGAAGGGTATTTTAGTACTTTCCCTGGTTTTGTTCCTTGCCTTTGAGATTACTAGACGCTGAGATGGCATTGGGACCGACCGAGTTGGCCAGCGGCTATTGGGCCAACTCAGCGCATGTTGTTTCCCTCCCTTCTCGCTTATTTGGATTAAACGGATTTTCATATTGGTAAAAAATGTAAAATTCATATCTTCTGATTCCTTTGTCCAAAAAATAAACTAAAATATGTTCTAGACTCATAAAAATATGCTCTTTCTAATAAAATAGTTCCAAAGAATGATTTTGAGTTTTGTCGAAAAGAATTTTTAGAAAACGAATTAAATAGATAAAACTCACCAAAAATGCACTTTTAACCTCATAACTCCAAAATAGAGAAAATTATATGTTTTCTTAATTAAGAGAACCTAGTAAGATCAATGGTGATGTTTTCATAGTCTAAATTAGAGTTTTATGCAAAAATTCCAAAAGTTAAGGTTTCCTTACCTTTATACATGTGTAAACCCTAATTCATGGTTATACATTGAAAATAGGAAAAGTTGATCTTGGATCATCTAAAAGTGGTGAAAGTTGATAATTGAATTCCATATGAGAGGTATGTGCATTCTTACACCTTTCATTGGGAGTATTTGCAAACCATAACCTAATTTCCCTAATGAGACATTTATTAAGCCCTAAACTCTCTTTTGACATCACTTTGCTATATTTGCCTCAAATTCAGTATTGTTGATCTATTTCTTGGGTCTTGAACCCATTTTCCATGTTTCAACTATTTGATGCTTATATTTTCCATAGTTCTTCTTGCATGTTGATTAATTATACTATTTAACTAGTGTAGTGGTACTTTTGTACAACCACCCATAGATAGGGCATGTGTTATTTTTCCCAGGGAAATGTGTTACTCTCCCCAATATAAATATTTGATAGGTGATTGGAATGTGTTACTCTCCCTCACCTATTTGGTTGGGGTCAGGTAGGTGCCTCAAACCTACTTAGTTAAGGTAGTCAATATTTATCATGCATACAAATCTTTTATTACTTTCTTATTATGGTAAGCATCTATTTGATTATGTCTCATACTTTTGACCATCTACATCATATGATGTAATGTTAGCCTTACTTTCCATGTAATTTCTTATCTTTTGTCCTTGTTCATTATCTCTAACACATACCTTGATCCTTTATTTTGTTGGATGCTTTCCCAACCACCCAGGGTTTGATAAAGGTGTTGAGCAAGGCCTAGGATCAGAGTGTGTAGTAGAAGCTTGGAGGACCAGCCTAGTATTAGTGTATGGCGTACATGGCTTTCAGTGTGGACCTATCTCATGAAGTTTTTGCTTGGAGACAAAGTTGGTGTAATTTAGATTTCCCTCTGTCTAGATCCTTTTGTTGTTGTAAACCCTATATGGGAGAATGATGATGTACACTTCTATACAATTGATTATAGTCATAAAATTATATTCTACTACAATACTCTTTGGTCTTTTGTATACCATATATATAAAGATTTGAAAATTTTATACCCATTTCAGCATACCTTTTGAGTATGTTTGGGATAGATGTTTTATTTTTCAATTTTTTTTAGTAAAGGGGTGATTTCACTCTTTTACAACATGGTATTAGAGCCCATGGTAGTCGGAATCTGACTATTTCAATTTTTTCTCCCTAATTAGAATCTGTACCTTACATAGTTCCCCTTTTAGTGACATGTTTGCCCTAGAATAGACCTATGTTTTTCTTGGGATGATGAAAGGTTGATGTAGGATCTTATAAGTTTCACATTAGAATCATGTTGTTTAAATTCCCTTAAAATATTTACAGATAAAATATGTACGTAACCATAGTAACTTGAGGTTGTTTAGTTTTGCCTTTAGGTAACTACTAAGATATGAAGTTGAAAGCAAAGGTGTCGAGAAAGGATTAGGGTTCGGGGGATGGAAAGATTTTCCTCCGTGTTACTAGCTTAGTTTACGAGGACTCCTAGATCCGCATGATACCTGCATGGCTTGAGCTTGATACGGATTGTCTAAAATAGCATGCTTTTAGGCAATAGTAACTTTATACATCTATGTTGGATATCTTTGGAAACCTTATGTGGTGACCTAGTCTTTCGGGTTTTGTGACTTGTTTTGAGGATGGATAACCAATATTGTTCCCTTATGTCCCTTAGGACCACATGTTTGGTCAGCCTAACCCTAAAACCTAGACCTTGGGTTTGAAGTGATGGATCTAGTACATGGTTTAGTTGGACCCACCCTTTTACCTATAGTTTAGTTTTCCTTGGTAGGTTAAACCTTTTAAGGGGTGGAGATTAGTTGGTTGTTGATGTTGGGTAGTTATATTTTGAGGACAAAATCCTTTTATGGGGGATGGATCCATGTGTCATACTGAGATCTAGCTATGTTACTCTAGAAACTCTAACTCCATGCTTAGGAGGTTAGTGTGCTTGGATCCTTAGTTTTGACCAAACGAGTTATAGTTATAACTTAACATGTTTGTTAATATACTAAAGAACATATAATGGTCATCTAATGAATAGTTCATACGTATGAACCCTAATAAATATCTAATGCACATAATATGAGTAATTCACATATTAATACTAATGGTGGATGCATGGTGTTGACCATGTCATGAACCAATAAACCCTAATAATATGATGAGCAAGATAATTGTAGCCTAATCTTGGACTTAATACGTGCTAAGAAAATATATGTGAAGGATAATGATCATATTAACATGAAGCCTAAGTTGTAATCTTCTAACACAAATATGTGCACCCTTAATGACATTCATGATATATAAGTAACATTAGGTGACATAATTAGATAATATACTTTGGTACACATAAATGATATATAATCATCTAATCATAGATTAATCAAGTCATTAATATGTAATGCATATCACCTTGTTCTCTAATACAAACCTAATTAATCACCTAATCATGCCTTGGTTTGTGAATCAAATCCACCTTGTTCACTAAAATGCATATAATAACTCAATTATGGGTAAGAAGTAATTGGATTCACACAATGTGCATAATCAATGATAAGAAGTGAATAAATATGAGAAAACAAATAATGATGGCATTAACGTGAGTAAGAAAAGTAATGTGACAATCTGACAATGTATAGATGTTTAATATGGATAAATTTAGTTAATGTGACATTAATTGTATTAATTATAAACTTAATAACAAATTGAAAATTTCTTACTTCATGCAAAATAATCTATTATAATTCAATATGGTGATAATATGAACATAATGGAGTCTAATTCTAAATTATTAAAAATAATGATCAAATATAATATAGATATTGAGATCATTGAGTAACCTCTAATTGTGCTAAAATTCTTAATAAGATAAATGAGAAATATATGTAAGGTTTTGTGCATAATAATGAACTATAACTCTTATGAACAAAGTGAATATATTATGACACCATTAATAGAATAATAATGATAATGTGATATCATAATAAATATAATGTTACTAAGCTAAAAATGTTAATTGTATTTTATCTCATAAAAGGAAATCTTAATAGTGGAACCCTAGGTGATCCTTGAGAACTTGACCTATGAGAATATGTTGGTGAAAGTTTTGGTGAAAGTTTCATGGTTGGAGGAGCAACCTGAATTTAGTGTTGAGATGTTGTGCACTCACCCTTCCCCCTTTTCTTGTGATTTTGGAGACGAAATCTTCTTTAAGGGGTGAAGTGTTGTAACATACCGAAACTTAGATGTATTCTCTTTTTGGCCCTTTTCCAAGCTTTTCCTTTCATTTCTATCTTTTTTGTCCTTGATGTTGAATTTGTGGAAATATTAGTGGTTTGGTGAACATTTGTTCATTATTATTGCCAACAAATGGGTTTATGCACAAATACCTCAATTAATTTGTCAATTAGGGTCTAATATGCAAAACTATCACTTATGTGACATATTAATAAAGGGAATTTGTTCTAGATCATTCCTTAGCCTTTTGGTGCAAGGACGAGAAAGATGAATGAATAATGATGTTTTAAACATGATTATGAGATATTGAATTATTTAATATGTTAAATATTGGAAATATTTGATAATGGAGTAAAACTCATAAAAGGAAGATTAATTGGTTAAAGATAAGTTAGGATTCATTTTCGGTGAGTTTGGTTTGTCTTGGAGGCCAAGTTTCATAATTTTATAATAATGATAATTATATCTCTTTTATTTTGAAAAGAAAATGTTCAAAAGTGGAAAATTATCTTAGATTCATAATCTACACATTAAAAATAGACTTTGGGTGAATTTTCATGTAATTTGGATAATCTTTAATATACATGTGTAGATTAGGAGAAAGAAAGTCTAAAATATTAAATAATGAGAAAAATGATTCCAAAGGGATAAAATTAATGGCCAGTCTGTGTTCCAAATAGTTTAATTTGCTTAAGGGTGAAGTTTCATATTAATTTGGTAATTCTAGATGTCTTTAATGTGATAAGAAAGAGAAAATATGTTATACTTTAAATTAATTAAATAAAATAGTAAAGGTCTCCAAATGTGAAAATTAATGCCAAAATTGGAATCTACCGTCTTAATTAGCCTAGGTGCAAAATTTGACTTAAATGGATAATGTTTGGACACCCAATTTCATTGGGAAAAGAAGAGAAATTAAAATACATTACTTTATTCAAATAGAATTGGAAATTTATTAATTGTCACGGTGACTCAGACTTTAGCCAATTCAGCACGTGTTGTGGGCCGTTTGATCAAAATCTAACAGTAGATGTATTATCTCCTACCTCCGCTCTTTCTCTTTTTCTCGAGCGCTAAACATGTCCCTCTCCGAATTCCTTTCTCGTTTTCCTCTCCTTCCGTTCTGTTTCCGACTACGTTTCTTTCTCCCCACCCTTCATTGTTCCTCTGTGAATCGATTGACCCTATAAGTACTAGGATTTTGGGGGCATCATCTGCAGTCGGCACCGGCCGCTCTCCCTGCTCTGTTGCTCCCCTATTTCGCCCCTTCTTCACCATCTCCTCTCAACTCAGGCGATCGGAACGGTATAGTAACGTTCCCATACGTTCGCCTCTTCATCGAGAGTTCTTCCCTGGTGCTGGTTCGGCATCCTTTGACTCGGAGCTCAGCAACCTACAATCCAGCTACTGCCGCCGGCCTCAGGGAATAGTTGCGGGTCGTCACCGGGTATCTACCCTCAGGAGACCTGCTAGCTACCCACAAAGCTTCATGATGGTCCTCCGATGCCATCCTCCTCCTCGATTCCTTCTGATTCCTGGTAAATCTTATTGCCTTAACTTTCCCCTCTTTCTGTTTCAAGTTTCCTGGTTTTCCAATCCCAGCGGTGCCTGAGTGATGAGCTGGGTGTTTTCTCTGGTGTGTGTGGTACGTGAGTTCACGGCGTTGTGATGAATCTCCCCATAAGTGGATTTGCCTAGAATTCTTTACAATTTTGCTCGCTCGAGTCCTTACTTCTCCTGCTCTCATGGCGGCGAGCCTTCTCGGGGTCTTTTGCACCTACAGTTCTCTTGGTAGGCATCCTTGAGGCTGGTTTGACGTTGGGGAATTGTTGGTAGTTGTTTCCCGACGATTTGGTTGAAGAAATCACCAGTTTGATCATCGAATCCAACCTGCTTCTTTGGTAGTCGATGTTGAACTGTTCTCCTCAAGCAAGGAGATGATTGCATGTGTTTTCCTGTTCTGCCCTTCTTTTCCTCTTTCTTTTTGTTTTTTTGTGAAGGGTATTTTAGTACTTTCCTTGGTTTTGTTCCCTGCCTTTGTGATTGCTGGATAATGAGATGGCACAGGGTAGAAAATATAAAATTCATATCTTATGATTCTTTCGTCCAAAAAAAACTAAAATATGTTCTAGACTCATAAAAATGTTCTCTTTCTAATAAAAATAGTTTCAATGATTGATTTTGAGTATTGTCGAAAAGAGTTTTTAGAAAATGAATTAAATAGATAAAAATCACCAAAAATGCACGATTAACCTCATAACTCCAAAATAGACAAAATTATATGTTTTCTTAATCATGAGAACCTAATAAGATCAATGGTGATGTTTTCAGAGTCTAAATTAGAGTTTTGTATGAAAAGTCCAAAAGTTAGGGTTTTCTTACCTTTATACATGTGTAAACCCTAATTCATGGTTATATATTGAAAATAGGAAAAGTTGATCTTGGATCATATAAAAGTGGTGAAAGTTGATAATTGAATTCAATATGAGAGGTATGTGCATTCTTACACCTTTATTTTGGAGTATTTGCAAACCATAACCTAATTTCCCTAATGAGACATTTATTAAGCCCTTAATTCTCTTTTGACATTACTTTGCTATATTTTCCGCAAGTTCAGTACTGTTGATCTATTTCTTGGGTCTTGAACCCCTTTGCCATGTTCAACTATTTGATGCTTATATTTTCCATAGTTCTTTTTGCATGTTGATTAATTAGACTATTTAACTAGTGTGGTGGTACTTTTGTACAACCGCCCATAGATAGGGCATGTGTTATTTCGCCCAGGGGAATGTGTTACTCTCCCCAATATAAATATTTGATTGGTTATTGGAATGTGTTACTCTCCCTCGCCTATTTGGTTGGGGTCAGGTAGGTGCATCAACCCTACTTAGTTGAGGTAGTCAATATTTATCATGCATGTGAATCTTTTATTACTTTCTTATTATAGCAAGCATCTATATGATTATGTCTCATACTTTTGACCATCTACATCTTATGATGTAATCTTAGTCTTAATTTCCATTTTATTTCTTATCTTTTGTCCTTGTTCATTATCTCTGACACTTACCTTGCTCCTTTCTTTTTATGGGTGTTTTTCCAACTACCTAGGGTTTGATCACGGTGATGTGTAAGGCCTAGGATCAGAGTGCACAGTAGAAGCTTGGAGGACCAGCCTAGTATTAGTGTATTGTGTACATGGCTTTCACCGTGAACCTATCTCATGAAGTTGTTGCTTGGAGATAAAGTTGGTGTAGTTTAGATTTCCCTCCATCTAGATCCTTTTATTGTTGTAAACCCAATATGGGAGAATGATGACGTACACTTTTATAAAATTGATTATAGTCATGAAATTGTATTCTGATGTAATACTCTTTGGTCTTTTGTATACCATATACATAAAGATTTGAAAATTTTACACCCATTTCAGCATACCTTTTGAGTATGTTTGGAATGAATATTTTGTTTTAGTAAAGGGATGATTTCACTCTTTTACAATGGAATTTTATGCTGAAATTTTTGGTGGTATCTCTTTTTTTGACTTGTTGAACTCTCAGCAAAATTATGGATGATAATGATGTCCCTACAGGAAGTTGTTTCTATTTTACGTAAATGACATTTTTGGGTTGTTATGTGCCCTAGTTTGATGCTCAGGCCTATACAAGGCCAAGAGTGATGTAATATACCATGTGGAATGACATGGGACGTGTTTCATACATTTTAAATCTTCTTGAAGTTGTATTCTATAATTTATTTTTGTAAGCATACTATATAATATTGTATGTAACTTGGTTGATGCAATCAAAATACTTAAACAACATAATTAATCAAGTGTAACACTAATCATGTAGCGTCATGTGATTGTTGAACTATTCCAATGTCAGAACTTCTTGGATGGTGAAACGAGTAATCCAAAAGGAGCTCAAAATTGTATACTATTGAGTATATGCAGGTGCGAGGAGGGTATGTTTCTTCCATCCAGATCCCAAGATTTTAGAGTGGGGTCGAGACTGTGTCTCAGAGTTGATATGTGTTGAAAGATATTGTGGTCATAACTCAGATGTTGAGGGTTTATACCCTAGTTTCTAGTGTTGTGGTCTGTGTACCTAGGGCGGACTAGGTTGTTATAGTAGTTGCACCAATGTACCACTATAGTTGTTACTTGAACTGACCAAAGGGAAGAGATCTTAGGATCTTGATCTTCTTAGATCTTGTAGGGGTTGATTGTGACTTCATAATGGTCAGCTAATAGTTTGAGTGGTACGCCTCAAACTAGCCAAAGCTTAATAAAATATGTGAACCATTCGTGTAGCATAACTGTTAGGGTTACTTGGCGACTCACATTGGATGATGACCCTTGCTTCATTTATTTTAATCTATAGATGATTTATAATGCGGTAAGAGAAATCAATTGTGCTTCTGACTATAGTTATGCATACTCCTGTTTGTAAGTTATATAGTCTTTCAACTCTGCAATATTATATGTTTTTATTGTTTAAAATACCTAATATTCTGTAAGAAAAATATGTCTTTAGAAGATATATCTCTATACTCTCAGGTATGGGTGGGGTAATTTTGTAGATATTGTTTTTTGACTTGATATTTTGGTAGTGTATATGTCCTATGTGCATGTTGTAAATATGTGGACAATATTTTTTTGTATTACATGTTGTGGCTGAGACCACAATATAGATGTAAAGATACCAAGTATGATTGTATATATATGCATGACATTGTGTTTGGTTATGTATGTCTAGAGACCCAATCATGTGATGATTGTAATGGCATATCATGTAAACGATTTGATTATTAATAAAAGGGAAAGCTTCCAATTTAATCTGTTTAATTCAGTTATGAGATAATGATGTAACATTATAAATGTCTAGAGAATTCTATAACTCAATGGTGTATGTCTTTAAGTATTAGACTTGAGAAATGAGATCATACGGATGTTAATAGTACATATACATATTCTCATTATGTCCTTTGTGGCGACACATTCCGCTATCACACAGACAGCGAGGTGTCACGCGAAAACGTGCGGAAAACACCATAAACCACTAATTACCAAAATCACGGGTTAATTAAAACCAATTTCGGAAAGCGGGTAAACTAAGAAACTATTATATTCAGATCCTCGTCCTGCAATAAAATAGGTTATATAAACATTTACAAGGCTGGATACGTGTCCACAGCTTAGGAGATCAGCTGTCTGGTCATCACATGAGTTCATCACCTGCTTATACATACATAACGGTCCACATCCGGTCAGCAACAGGACATACAAAGCATCATCAACTATACATCGTGAAACAACGTCAAAATGCCTCCAAGGACCTGACAGTATAGGGATGACTCTAAGACTCTACTACAAAGCAACCAAAACAGCAACATGTCCATCTCTTGCCTTCTACTGCTCGTCTTGCTGCTCGGCCGCAACTCCGCGACCACCACCACGTCTAGCTCGAACACCTAAAAAGGGTGTAAACCAGCGGGGTGAGACACACAGTCCCAGTGAGAAACATAACTCCCCGCCGAAACCATAAAACCTTAAAAGGATTAAAGCAAAAGCAGCAGATAACTGATAAAAGGTATAACAAGAGCAGTCTACAAGGTAAAGCTATTCATACCATCAAGCTTACCAAGCTGTACGGAAGGCAGATAGTCAAGTATTTCTTTATGGAACATGATTAACAAGATAAGATTTATAAGATCTTACCACATGACATAAGGAACGTATAAGTAACTGCAAGTATAACAAGATTAACTACACAAGCAAGACCTCAATCAATGTTCCGTGTTTTGCCTTAAGCAATAAATACTATTCGGCTGTATTACGTATTATTATACCCTGAGGAAGTGATTCGTACCGCTCAATTCCAACCTTCAATTGCGAAACCCAAGCCGGTTCCATACAAGGTCAATGGAAGAGTCAAACTCCACGACCTCCCACCTCGTGGTCAGTGCACGAGTACAACACAAGCAGGACCGCAGTCTCATGCTTAAGTGGCCTCAGCCACAGGGTCAGGCTACCCTCTGCCTAGCCCGCCTTAGTACAGGTATCGACACTAGTGAAACTGAGCCACGAGCCTGTTCACCGTGCTCTGAGCCATGAACGTATTCATGCTCTCATATCACACATCCTGAGTCATGGGCCTATTCACCATGCTCTTAACATATTGAGCTATGGGCCTAAAACCGCACTCTGGAGTCTACAACTGAAGTTGTACTCTTACCTCCTCACTTTAGGCTAGGAGAAACCTCGCATACTCAACAATATGCGCTCCGGGTTAACCCGCAGGAGAACCGGTTTCACCATCACCAGCTCCTGACGATGATGGATCTATGGCCAGGGAAAACTACATGATTTGTTTCACTGTGATTAGTTAGTACATTTTAAGTGGATTGTTGAGGCAACCAAGTTGTAACATATGCATAACATAAAGCTACTTTATTGTTACCATCATCATAATATCCTGGGATCTCAATCCCTCATCACAAGAAACCACTGCCTCATAAGGCATTCTCATCACTGGGGAATAACAATCCCAGATCATCATCAGAGGATAACACCTCAACTTAGGCACTTTAGCCAAACTCAGGTCCTCAGACCAAAACACATCATGCAAGTTATCTCATCACCAAGAGTAACCATCAGGGCAGTGTTACTCAAACATATATACCTCACAGCCCTTTACATGGCTATGCATCTGTATGAAACACATGCATGGTTAGTATACACAATCATCATGGATTAACAGAAAGATTATATTATCAAACATAGGGCAACATTGATGATTATATGATTTATCATTCATGCCTCAACCTGTGACCATAGACATAGGTCATAACATCATGTGAAACAACTCATATACTTCCAAACATACCATTTACTTCTCATAATATAAGCATACATGATTCAGATATGTCATGTTTACATATGTACGTTCTACTATAACAACCACCTTACCAATACCAAACGTGTCAAGGGTTTACAGCCATAAACAAAACATGATTGCCTGAAAATGATCCAGCATATAGGTTTTACAGAAGGAACATGACCCTCACTAGAAGTTCATGCTACCCTCACAAGAAGTGTGACGGGCAGGGCACCTCTACTAGAGATGGTATCGGGCAGGGCAGCTTCCCTCGTCACATTGACCAAGCTAAGGCAAGGGTGTCGACTACCACCTCAGGGTGTATCGCGCAACCCTATGTGTCGCACAACCATGTGTCGTGCACCTCTATGTCGTGCACCCAACGATATCGTGCAACCAGGGTATAACGGCCACAAAGTCTAACGTGCAGCTCAATCTATGGGACATGTCGTACAACTTTGTGTTGTGCACTAGGTGTATCTATCATGCACCGGGTGTAAGGGGTTGTAACGGTCACCAAGCCAACCTTAGATGGGTGTATCGGGTAGGGCACTCCACATAACCTGACGCCTGACACACAAGGGTAACGACCAACACTCTACTCATCTAGGCGCAACAGCCAGGGGTACAACTTAAATGGCAGCAAAGAAAGCATATCGTCCAGCCATGCTAGTCATACTATCGGCCAACACACAAGGCCAGGGCCAAGGGGCGACGTCCACCACAGAACTAGCTAACAAAGCTCCATAACATCAGGGTGTGACAGCCCTAGGCCACCTCCTAGGTTAAGTGTATCGGGCAGGGCAGTCAACCTGGTGTGACGCCCAACACACAAAGGCAAGAAACAGGGTGTGACGCTCAACACAACCACAACATGTCAACCATGACTCTAGCCCAAAGAGGGATATCGGGCAGCACCATCCCCAAGCCATATCATGCAAGATACAACCCAACAAGGTCATCTTCAACCTCAAGCACAAGGGCACCAAACCCTAAATTGATCAAGAAGATCGACTCACCTCTCAACAACCAAGAGAGAGGGGTTTTGCACAACCTCCATCACAACTCGGGCACCCACTAGGATCAACCCTAACAAAGGTCTACATCCACCACAAAGCTCACCTCTCGAATCCATGGTGAGAGAAGGGTGTTGCTCAAACAACTAGAACACAAGCTCACCTCTCAACTTAAATGAGAGAGGGGTATTGCCCATATCACTAGAGTTAAAGCTCACTTCTCTAGACCAAGGAGGGAGAGGGGTGTTGCTCAACAAGGAAACCCTAGAAACATAGTTCGGCCAACTAGGTGCAACTAAGCAAGAAACTTAACTAGCAACATACATAGCTGATTATGATCATAAGAAACATACAAGAACATAGGAGGTAGTATAGTCAGGGTTAGGAGTTATGTAACCCACCTTAAGCAAGCTCCAAGCTCCTAGCACCAAGCTTCCAAGCACCACCACAAGAAGAAGAGCAAGGCACTCTAGGGTTCGGCCACCACTAGAGGAAAAAGGAGACTCCAAGATATGGATCGGCCACCAAGCTTGCAAAGGAGGAGGTGTCGTGTACCAAGGGAGAGGGGAAACTAAGGAACAAAAGGGATCCTTAGCAAGAAAAAGGGAACACATATATAGGAGAGGATGGAGGATAAACCAAGGTAAGACAAGGCAAGGTGTCACCCACCTAGGGACACTTGTCCATGGGCAATGCCACCACTCTAACTTGCCTTAAACACATGTCCAAGGCCATTGCCACATGCAAGCATCAAGCACCAAGTGTCCACTAGTGGTGACACAAACGAGGTAAAAAGGGTCAAAGGGATCCATGGGCGACACACCTGGGCCGACACAGCCATGGCCGACACACCTAGGCCGACACAAGGCACTCCTGCCCGACACAAGGTCCAAAAAGGCAAAGGCAAAGCATAACAAGGCCCACCAAGGCTCATCCAAGCCCAAAGGAACTCAAGCAACGAGCCCAACCCTTCCTCTCAACACTAGAGGAAGCAAGGAGAGGGAGGAACACCTCATAAGGTGACAAACTTGCCCACAAACCATAGACTTGGGTAGATTGCAAGTAGCACCTCCAGCTCTCAACAAAGCACCAACAAACCCTAATCACCACTAAAGGTGATTAGCAAGCAACTAAGCATCAGGGTTAAGCAAAGCAAATAGGATAAGCCCTAAACGGAGGTCAGGGTCCTTACAAGCTATAACCCTCTACAAAGGGATTTCTTCCTTAAAATCCGGAGAGAAAAGTGAGGGATACTTTCTCCCCATCTTTTCCTCAAGCTCCCACGTGGCTTCCTCAACGCCACGATGATGCCAAAGAACCTTTACAAGAACCAGATCCTTCCTCTTTAGCTTCTTAACTCTTCTGTCAAGGATCATCATAGGACCTTCCTCGTAGGTCACATCTTTATCAAGTTCAACTTCGACTGGCTGTATCATTGTCCTGTATCCGGATGACTTTTCTTCAGCATACTGACATGGAACACTAGATGTAACCTGTGCAACTCTGGCAGCAGCTCTAACTCGTAAGCTACCTTGCCCATATGTGATATGACTGGGTATGGCCCCATATATCTGGGTGCTAGATTACCCTTTCGGCCAAACCTTAGCACACCTTTCCATGGCGAGACTTTAAGATACACTTTGTCTCCTGTCTAGAACTCTAAAGGTCGGTGGCGATTGTCTGCATAAGACTTCTGCCTGTCCTGTGCCGCTTTCAACTGTTGTTGTATCACCTTGATCTTTTGTATTTTCTGTTGTACTAACTCAGGACCCAAAAGCTGATATTCACCAGACTCATACCAACATAACGGAGATCTGCACTTCCTGCCATATAAGGCCTCATAAGGAGCCATGTCAATGCTCCGCTGATAACTATTGTTGTAGGAGAAATCTATCAGACTAAGATGTACATCCCAACTGCCTAAGAACTGCAAAACACAAGCCCAAAGGAGATCCTCCAAAGTCTTAATAGTCCTCTCATACTGCCCATCTGTCTACGGGTGGAAGGCAGTGCTGAACCTCAAGTGTGTTCCCAACGCCTTGTGCAACTGTTCCTAGAAACGACTCGTGAACTGAGGACCTCTGTCGGAAACTATCATTGCTGGCACACCGTGCAAACGTACTATCTCATCTACATATACCCGAGCGAGCTTCTCGGCTGTATACGTTGTCTTTACCGGTATGAAATGGGCAGACTTCGTCAATCTGTCCACTATTACCCAAATGGAATCATGATTCCTAGTTGTCCTGGGAAGACCAACTACGAAATCCATGGTTATATGATCCCATTTCCACTGCGGTATCGGCAGGGGTTGCAACGTACCTGCCGGCTTCTGATGTTCAGCCTTGACTTGCTGACATACCACACACCTAGCAACAAACTCGGCTACATCTTTCTTCAAGCCGGGCCACCAATACAAGTCTTTAAGATTATGATACATCTTGGTGACTCCTGGATGCATAGAATACATCGATGTGTGTGCTTCCTCGAGCACTAGCTTCCTCATATCATCAGCATTGGGGACCACCATCCTATCTTGATAGTAAACTAGTCCATCCTTGGACTCATGGAACCCTTCATGCCTTTCACTGTCAAGCTTTGACCTGATCAACTGTACCATATCATCTGTTTGTTGTGCATCTTTGATTTGTTGTCTCAGTGTAGGATTGACTTGCATATGTGCTAAAAGTCCTTCTAACAAGGAAACTCACATCTACACATTCATCTGCCGCAAGGAGACAAACATATCCCATCTATGGCATACCAAGGAACTCAACTGTGCCTTCTTTGTAGAGGGAGAAGAAGACTTTCGGCTAAGGGCATCAGCTACCACATTCACCTTACCAGGGTGATACTCAATGGTGCAGTTGTAATCATTGATTAGCTCCATCCATCGGCGCTGTCGCATGTTTAGCTCATTCTGCGAAAAGATGTACTTCAGATTCTTATGATCGGTAAAGATCTGGCATACCTCCCTGTAAATATAGTGTCTCCAAATCTTTAACACATGAACCACTGCTGCCAACTCCAAGTCATGAGTCGGATAGTTCTCCTCGTGTTTCTTAATTGTCATGAAGCAAAAGAAACCACATGATCTTCCTGCATCAGCATGCATCCTAGGCCCTTCTTGGAAGCATCACAGAAAACAACATAGCCCTTTCCAGGCTCTGGTAGGACTAACACGGGGGCACTAGTTAGTTTCTCCTTCAAACTTTGGAAATCTTGCTGACACCGGTCATCCCAGACAAAAGGTACATCCTTTCTAGTCAACTTTGTCATTGGTAACGCAATCGTACTGAAGTCCTTGATAAACCTTCGGTAGTACCCTGATAATCCTAGGAAACTATGAACTTCTGTCGGTGTCTTCGGCTATTTCCATTCTGCAACAGACTCCACCTTCTTTGGGTCCACCTTGACTCCTTCTGTAGATATCACATGTACCAAGAAAGTTACTTCTTCTAACCAGAACTCACACTTACTGAACTTGGCATACAACTGATGTTGGCGAAGAAGAGTCAACACTAGTCGAAGATGTCGCTCATGCTCTTGCCTATCCTGACTATAGATCAAGATGTCATCTATGAAGACTACAACAAACTGATCTAGAAACAGACGAAACACTCTATTCATCAAATCCATTAAAGCAGCAAGCGCATTGGTTAGCCCAAACGGCATAACCACATACTCGAAGTGACCATACCTCATCCTAAAAGCTGACTTTGGTATGTCATCCGCCTTAATTCTCAACTGATGATATATGGATCGTAGGTCGATCTTTGAAAACACTGTAGCACCACGCAACTGATCGAACAGATCATCTATCCTTGGCAACGGGTACTTTTCTTGATCGTGACCTTGTTCAACTGTCGGTAATCTATACATAGTCACATCGACATGTCCTTCTTCTTAACGAACAACACTGGAGCACCCCAAGGCAATGTACTCGATCGTATGAAACCTTTCTCCAACAACTCTTGTAACTGCTTCTTAAGCTCTGCCATATCTACGGGAGCCATCCTATACGGTGTCTGTGCAACTGGTTGCGTTCCTGGAACCAGATTGATCTCAAAATCAATCTCTCGGGGTGGAGGAACACCGGGGAACTCATCAGGAAACACATATGCAAACTCTTAGACAACTGTCACCTCCTCAAGGCTAGGACCTTTCACCTTGGTATCCACAACGTGAGCTAAGAACGCCTTACATCCTTGTCGTAGAAACTTTTCTACCACCAAAGTAGACACTAGACACATCGGAAGAATCTTCCTATCTCCTTGGAAGACCCACCTCTCTCCATCATCATCAAACACAGCTTGCTTGGAACCACAGTCCAAAACAACCTTATACTTCTCTAAGGTATCCATCCCAAGGATCGCATCGAAACCATGTATATCAAGTGGTATAAGATCCACTTGTATACTGTGTCCCGAAAAAGATAAGACACAAGATGGACACTCTATTCAAAGCATCGAGGAACCATCAAGAGGGGTTTCTAACAACAAGCTATCTTTCTTACAACTAACAGGTAAACGACAGTTTTCAAGCATACTATAGGCGATAAAAGAGTGTGTAGCACCCGGGTCAACCAGAACAGATATAAAGCAAGAAGAAGACATATCATAATGAAATAACTCCATCTGACCTGCCACCACTCGCGGGTTGACTATCGCCTCCGGCTGACTCATAGCATAGAATCGAGTCGTTGCTTGTTGTCCACGTCATCTGCTCCCTTGAGCAGACGATCCCTCTTACGATGCTTGACCACGTCCTCGCCCTCTTCTACTACTGGGTTGTTGTTTATCTAACCCTTGTTGATTCTTCCTCAGCTGCTGCGTCACTTCAACATCTCTACTCAGGCAATTTGACCTCCAATGCCCGATCTGACCACAAAGATGGCATGCCCTATCTTCAAACTGTGGCCTAGATGGCCCTGTCACTGCCACTGAAGCTGTACTATGTGCCTTTGACGGTGAAGAAACATAACATTTTCCCTTACTCGGAGACCACTGCGATGGTACACTGGAACCTCTCATCACGGAACGTGCTGAAAACCTTGACTTCTTGAAGCCACCAAACCTTTGTCCTTAGAACTGAGCAGGCCTCTTCTTAGACATGGATTCTCTTTTCTCCCTAACTGACTGTTCGATCCTCTGGACAGATTCCACAAACGTGGCAGACCGCTCACAGTTCTCCAACGCAGAAGCAGGTGTTGTCAGCTCAGCACTCAGGCCTTTCTCAAAACGTCTGATCCGTTCGTCATTTGTTGCTGCCATGTGAGGACAAAACCTCAACATGTCCATGAACTTGTCTTCATACTCGGTGATGTTCATCGTTCCTTGGCACAGGTGCTCAAACTGGCTAATCTTCTCATCCAGATACGTCTTCGGAAAGTATCTGCTGACGAACTCGTGCCAGAAAACTTCCCAACCGATCACCTCACCGGGTCACTTCTCCTCCTCGATGGTCCACCAGTGACCAGCACTACCCTTCAGAAGGTAGACAGTGTGCTTGACTTTGTATGCTTCGGGGATGTCGAGGATCTAGAAAGCCTTCTCAAGACTTGTTAGCTGATGTGCACAAATCATATCATCTTTTAGATCATGTTTGGTTGCATATCCATGTTGTTTTGACTCAATTATCACTATCATTCATGCTAGATTCTATATTTTTAGCTATTCTTACTTGTCTCATGGTTTGGATTTTAGGTACTACATTTTGCAATGAAATTATGAGTAATATATCATATTATCACTTATTGGATCACTTCTCAAGTATCTACATGTTTTGGGGTTCAAAACTATGCTAATACCACTTTTTACGGCATGTAAATCAGACCTACACGCTGAAAGTTATGAGCAAAATACACAACAGCCCAGAACAGCCAAGTGCACGTCGTGTCTTCAAAATGCACGCCGTGCACCTGGAGCATTGAGCAGAATGAAAGTTTATGGAAAGTTGCACAGCGTGCACACAATTGCACGGCGTGCACCTGGGAGCTGAAAGTTTCTGGAAAGTTGCACGGCGTGTATTTCTTCATCGCACGCCACGCAACTGGGAGCTAAAAGTTTCTGGAAAGTTGCACGGCGTGCATTTCTTTAGCGCACGCCATGTACATTGCATTCTGGAGCAAATTGAAAGTTTCTGAAAGTTACACATTGTGTACATTGCATTCTGGAGCAAATTGAAAGTTTCTGAAAGTTACACGCCGTGTACATTGCATTCTGGAGCAAATTGAATGTTTCTAAAAGTTACACGCCGTGCACTTTGGGTGCACGACGTGCACCTGGCAGTTTCAGCATTTTGAAAAATACGAGTTTTTGTTTAAAACGAAGTGGGAACTTAATGGGCGGTTATGCCCGGTCATTTGCGGAAGTTCTCTCATCCTAGAGCAATCCTAGAGCATAGGAGGGTGATTTTGAGGGGAAAGGAGGTGGTTTCTTGCCAAAGAAACCCCATTCTTCCTCTCTTCTTCTCAAAGCTTCTTCTCCAAGGTGCAGCAGAGCTTCTTCACTCCACAAAGCTTCTCGGGAGGGAAGTTTGTCCGGTTTGGAGCAGCTATAGAAGTGGGATTTCGTCCTCAAGTCGTAATTCTATCTTCCTTTGGTTACACCTTGGGATTGCTTAGCTTTTCCTTCTCTAAACCATGTTTAACTCTGAAATTTTTGCACATTTTCTGTTGTACATCATTATGGACGAGTAGACTCTTTTTCTTGGGCATGGGAGAGTAACTCCCATGTCATAGCTTGTATGAACATATGAATTTCATACTAAATGTTAGTTTCTTGCATATTCCAAGAGTTGTTTCAGATCTGAAATGCTTGTTTGTGTGATTGGCCATCATACTTGCATGTTTTATACTTTCTTTCATAATCTGAGAAGATGTGTTTGAGAGTATGGAATTACTCTTTTTGCAACTTGTCCTTGACCACGAGAGTGGCTGGGATTATGTTGAGGAGCAAGGTTTGTGATTTGAAATGAAATACATACACGAGAGTGATGTATGGAGTTAAAATTGTCATCACTTCACCGGGAGGTGAGTGATGACTACAAATCTCCTTTGCAAGTTAATTAACATGTTTAAATTCGTATTTTAATATAAGCTATGATGTGATAGTGAAATCCCAAGTCTAAGATCCTTCCAAATATAAATCTTAACCTTTCTTAAGTGATAATTTACTGTTTTGTTTTAAATCTATAATTTAGTTGTTCTAATCCAATCATCTTGTGTACAAAGATCTAGATTATTGAAAACCATAACTCTTGCGCCTAACTAACCAACGCTCCTTGTGTTCGACCTCGACTACAACTACTCTCGTATACTTGCAGGATATAGCTAGTTGAGTAAAAGATCATTCTTAATGATTGAAACTCGTTAGTGTAAACAACCAAGAAGTTTTGGCGATGTTGCCGGGGAGCATCGGTATTCCTGTTAGAGTAAGAGTTGTTGATAAGTAAATGAGACTAGATCACAACCTTCATATCTACCGTCATATCCATAAATCATAATTCATCATGATCATCATAATTTGTTGTATCTTCCATGTTTGTTTTTGTATCCCACTCACCTTGTTTATTTGTAGGAGCATATGGGGTGTTCATAAAAAGATCCTTGAACCGTGCATATCTCTACATTTAGAAAATGAACACACTATTTGCAGCCCTCATGGAGCAAGAAGGAGTGAAACCCAAACATGCATGGAGGAATTACAACCCACACAACCATCATATGCCCCACCCTCATCCACACATCATTCATCCACATCACCATCAATCACACCTAATTCACCACCATCATATATACCACCAACACCCATATCACATTTTTCCACACCCTCATATACACCACCAACATCCATACCACATACACCACCACCATCTACGCCATATCTACCTAATCCTCCAGATTCACATGTAGAACTAGTCAAGGAGGATGACCTTCCTCTTAAGGAATACTTTGGTACAACTGCAATGCACATGAGTGGGCCTATTAATATTTTAGAATTTTAGGCAGAGGAGTTTTCTATCAGCCCATCCATCATACAATTGCTACAGCGGAATGCATTTGGAGGGACACCAATGGAGGATCCAAACCTCCACATTGCTAAATTTCTGCAGTTGCTAAGCACCATAAAGATATATGGCGTTCCTACTGATGGGATACGCCTAATCCTTTTTCCATTCTCTCTTAGAGATAGAGCCAAGGCATGGCTCTATACTTTACCAAAGAAGTCAATCGGTACTTGGGAGGAGCTTCTAAAGGTCTTTTTGGCAAGATATTTTCCACCAAGTAAGACCGCACAATTGAGGAGTCAACTCATCAATTATTCTCAAAGGGATGGAGAGACCTTGTATGATACATGGGAGAGGTTCAAAGATCTTCAACATTTTTGTCCACATCATGGTCTAAGCAATTGGCTTCTATTGCAATCTTTTTATAATGGTTTGTGTTACAATACAAGGATGTCTATTGATGCAGCTACAGATGGAGCTCTAATGAACAAATCTTATAGAGAAGCCTATGCTATTATTGAAGATATGGCTGCAAATCATTGCCAATGGAGTCCGGATATAAGCTACCACCCATCCTTTTCACATACTACTTCCGGAATGCAAGTGGAAGATCACACGGTTGGTGTTGTAGACATAATTGCAGCAAAGCTAGACACTTTATCACAAAGGTTTGAGAAGCTAAGCACACAACCATTTCAAGCAGCTAATATTATTTGTGATGCATGTGGGTTGTTTAGACACTCATCTTCTATATCTTACGCTTCTTCTATTTATTCTCCAATGGGCTACACCCCATAAGACTTCTACAGCAATGCGAACCCAAATTTCATTCAGCCACAACAACCACAAGTAACTTCTAGATTAGAGTCCATGCTTGCAACATTTATTTCAACTCAAATGCAGCAAAATGAGGAGTTCCATCAACAAAGACAATCAATGAAGGGTTCCATTTGCCAACTCTCTTCTAAGGTGGATGATATTGCCACTCATGCACACATCTTGGAGAAACAAATTGCCCAGCAAGCTCTTTCTAGCAAAGAAGCATTTCCACCTTTCTTTCCTAGTCCACCAGAGCTTAATCCTACATATTTCAGGCCGGTAACATTGAAGAATGGTGTTGTCATAGAAGTATATCCTTCAAAGTATGATGATGTTGATATCCATGACGATTATGAAGTTGAAACTAAAGGGGAGAAAGCTACAAAACATGCTCTACATGTTGATTCTTCAAGCAAGCCACATGTCCTTCCTCCTCACACTCTAGATGACACATTTCTTTATAATGAGAAAACTCTTCCCAACTCATATTTTGATGATGCTTCAAAGGGGAATGAAAAGACAAATCATATTGGTATACAAAAGACTATTCTTGCTACAACTCATAGGTGGTTTCGCTTGCCCCAAATCAAGGAGATATTTGCAAGGAGGCATCAATCTTTAGCACAACAATTTCCAGCTGCAAATCAGAGCACCGGTCCTCCATGGACTTTGATGTTTCCACCATGATGAGGTACCCGATTGCAACCTTTTTAGTTTGATTTATGCAGTGAGGACACTGTAGATTTCAAGCTTATGGGGGAGCAACTGGATGGTAGCCTAGTTCTTTTAGCTTTTCCCTTTCATGTTATTTGCTTCTTGTCATTTGCTTTTATTTTGTGTTCACATTTCAGTCTTTTGTTTTCAATTATTCTGTTCTTGTGGCAAATCTAGTATGATATGAGGTTTATCTTTTATATGTGGATATAACTCCTATGCTTAACTGATTGTCCTCTTTTGATGAGAAATGTCATTTGGAGAAATTGTAAAAGACATGCATTAATCAAATGAAAACTTTGTCCATCAACATGTGCTTAACTATGGTTTATGCTTCTAACCTGAACATTCATCTTTCACATCCTTGATTGCTTAAAACATGTAATGGTTTCAATTTTTATGAGTAAATCAACTTTACAACATCATTTAGAAAATAGGATGCCCTTGCCAAGCTCTTAGTGCATTTTCAACCACTCTTTCAATGAAAAAAAAACTTTCAAATTAAACGAATGAAATCTAGTTAATGTTGCAATTTAGTTGACTCTCCTATGTTTTGGAAAATTTTTAAAATTTCTTTTGGCTTATCTCATCTTTATACCCCATAAAAGATGGCTACACTGCCCACATATCATGCTAGCCTAGTGTAAGTCTGATCTGGCCATGATGGTTAGGTGGTATGTCTTAAAAGAGGGTAAAATACCCCAACCGACACTCCACGTGTGCATAAGCCTACATTAGCAGCCGAGTGTCGGAACCCATAATCCATAGAATACCACTTTTGAGAAAGAAGGAGAGTACAACTAAAGTTGTCAATTTTAACTAAGATTTCATCATTTGTATCCTTAATAGTTGAGAGTTTAAGTTGCACATCCACTAATTGCTTGGCTTTGTCATCAAAATTCTACGTAGTGTTGTTTAATTGATTGATTCATTTAATTGTGACCACCCCTGCTGAACTAAAAATCTCTTTCTTGGGTGTTTAAGTTGAAGTGATGGCTATGAGTATAAAGATGTTCATCATGGTTGGTTTGGTCTTATACACATCTTTCTTTTCATTTGATCTATGCATGAACTTGACAATTATTCATTTGTGTTTCTATGCTCTTTTTTGCTTGCAGATAAGCAATGGTTTAAGCTTAGGGGGATTTGATGTGCACAAATCATATCATCTTTTAGATCATGTTTGGTTGCATATCCATGTTGTTTTGACTCAATTATCACTATCATTCATGCTAGATTCTATATTTTTAGCTATTCTTACTTGTCTCATGGTTTGGATTGTAGGTACTACATTTTGCAATGAAATGATGAGGAATATATCATATTATCACTTATTGGATCACTTCTCAAGTATCTACATATTTTGGGGTTCGAAACTATGCAAATACCACTTTTTACGGCATGTAAATCAGACCTACACGCTGAAAGTTATGAGCAAAATACACAACAGCCCAGAACAGCCAAGTGCACACCGTGTCTTCAAAATGCACGTCGTGCACCTGGAGCATCGAGCAGAATGAAAGTTTCTAGAAAGTTGCACGGCGTGCACGCAATTGCACGGCGTGCACCTGGGAGCTGAAAGTTTCTATAAAGTTGCACGACATGCATTTCTTTAGCACACGTCGTGCACATTGCATTCTGGAGCAAATTGAAAGTTTCTGGACAGCTGCACGACGTGCACTTTGGGTGCACGGCGTGCACCTGGCAGTTTCAGCATTTTGAAAAATATGAGTTTTTGTTTAAAATGAAGTGGGAACTTAATGGGCGGTTATGCCCTGTCATTTGCGGAAGTTCTCTCATCCTAGAGCAAGCCTAGAGCATAGGAGGGCGATTTTGAGGGGAAAGGAGGTGGTTTCTTGCCAAAGAAACCCCATCTTCCTCTCTTCTTCTCCAAGGTGCAGCAGAGCTTCTTCACTCCACAAAGCTTCTCGGGAGGGAAGTTTGTCCGGTTTGGAGCAGTTGTAGAAGTGGGATTTCGTCCTCAGGTCGTAATTCTATCTTCCTTTGGTTACACCTTGGGATTGCTTAGCTTTTCCTTCTCTAAACCATGTTTAACTCTGAAATTTCTGCACATTTTCTGCTGTACATCATTATGGATGAGTAGACTCTTTTTCTTGGGCATGGGAGAGTAACTCCCATGTCATAGCTTGTATGAACATATGAATTTCATGCTAAATGTTAGTTTCTTGCATATTCCAAGAGTTGTTTCAGATCTGAAATGCTTGTCTGTGTGATTGGCCATCATACTTGCATGTTTTATACTTTCTTTCATAATCTGAGAAGATGTGTTTGAGAGTATGGAATTACTCTTTTGGAAACTTGTCCTTGACCGCGAGAGTGGCTGGGATTATGTTGAGGAGCAAGGTTTGTGATTTGAAATGAAATACATACACGAGAGTGATGTATGGAGTTAAAATCGTCATCACTTCACCGGGAGGTGAGTGATGACTACAAATCTCCTTTGCAAGTTAATTAACATGTTTAAATTCGTATTTTAATATAAGATATGATGTGATAGTGAAATCCCAAGTCTAAGATCCTTCCAAATCTAAATCTTAACCTTTCTTAAGTGATAATTTACTGTTTTGTTTTAAATCTATAATTTAGTTGTTCTAATCCAATCATCTTGTGTACAACGATCTAGATTATTGAAAATCATAACTCTTGCGCCTAACTAACCAACGCTCTTTGTGTTCGACCTCGACTACAACTACTCTCGTATACTTGCGGGATATAGCTAGTTGAGTAAAAGATCATTCTTAATGATTGAAACTCGTTATTGTAAACAACCAACAAGTTTTTGGCGCCGTTGCCGGGGAGCATCAGTATTCCTGTTAGAGTAAGAGTTGTTGATAAGTAAATGTGACTAGATCACAACCTTCATATCCACCGTCATATCCATAAATCATAATTCATCATGATCATCATAATTTGTTGTATCTTCCATGTTTGTTATTATATCTCACTCACCTTGTTTATTTGTAGGAGCACATGGGGTGTTCATAAAAAGATCCTTGAACCGTGCATATCTCTACATTTAGAAAATGAACACACTATTTGCAGCCCTCATGGAGCAAGAAGGAGTGAAACCCAAACATGTATGGAGGAATTACAACCCACACAACCATCATATGCCCCACCCTCATCCACACATCATTCATCCACACCACCATCAATCACACCTAACTCACCGCCATCATATATACCACCAACATCGATATCACATTTTCCCACACCCTCATATACACCACCAACATCCATACCACATACACCACCACCATCTACGCCACATCTACCTCATCCTCCAGATTCACATGAAGAACTAGTCAAGGAGGATGACCTTCCTCTTAAGGACTACTTTGGTACAACTGCAATGCACATGAGTTGGCCTATTAATATTTTAGAATTTGAGGCAGAGGAGTTTTCTATTATCCCATCCATCATACAATTGCTATAGCTGAATGCATTTGGAGGGACACCAATGGAGGATCCAAACCTCCACATTGCTGAATTTCTACAGTTGCTAAGCACCATAAAGATATATGGCGTTCCTACTGATGGGATACACCTAATCCTTTTTCCATTCTCTCTTAGAGATAGAGCCAAGGCATGTCTCTATACTTTATCAAAGAAGTCAATCGGTACTTGGGAGCACTTCTAAAGGTCTTTTTGGCAAGATATTTTCCACCAAGCAAGACCGCACAATTGAGGAGTCAACTCATCAATTATTCTCAAAGGGATGGATAGACCTTGTATGATACATGGGAGAGGTTCAAAGATCTTCAACATTTTTGTCCACATCATGGTCTAAGCAATTGGCTTCTATTGCAATCTTTCTATAATGGTTTGTGTTACAATACAAGGATGTCTATTGATGCAACTGTAGATGGATCTCTAATGAACAAATCTCATAGAGAAGCCTATGCTATTATTGAAGATATGGCTGCAAATCATTGCCAATGGAGTCCGGATATAAGCTACCACCCATCCTTTTCACATACTACTTCCGGAATGTAAGTGGAAGATCACACGGACGATGCTATAGACATAATTGCAGCAAATCTAGACACTTTATCACAAAGGTTTGAGAAGCTAAGCACACAACCATTTCAAGCAGCTAATATTATTTGTGATGCATGTGGGTTGTTTAGACACTCATCTTCTACATCTTACGCTTCTTCTATTTATTCTCCAATGGGCTACACCCAATCAGACTTCTACAGCAATGCGAACCCAAATTTCATTCAGCCACAACAACCACAAGTAACTTCTAGATTAGAGTCCATGCTTGCAACATTTATTTCAACTCAAATGCAGCAAAATGAGGAGTTCCATCAACAAAGACAATCAATGAAGGGTTCCATTTGCCAACTCTCTTCTAAGGTGGATGATATTGCCACTCATGCACACATCTTGGAGAAACAAATTGCCCAGTAAGCTCTTTCTAGCAAAGAAGCATTTCCACCGTTCTTTCCTAGTCCACCAGAGATGAATCCTACATATTTCAGGTCGGTGACATTGAAGAATGGTGTTGTCATAGAAGTATATCCTTCAAAGTATGATGATGTTGATATCCATGACGATTATGAAGTTGCAACTAAAGGGGAGAAAGCTACAACACATGCTCTACATGTTGATTCTTCAAGCAAGCCACATGTCCTTCCTCTTCACACTCTAGATGATACATTTCTTTATATTGAGAAAACTCTTCCCAACTCATATTTTGATGATGCTTCAAAGGGGAATGAAAAGACAAATCATATTGGTATACAAAAGACTATTCTTGCTACAACTCATAGGTGTTTTCGCTTACCCCAAATCAAGGACATATTTGCAAGGAGGCATCAATAGTTAGCACAACAATTTCCAACTGCAAATCAGAGCACCGGTCCTCCATGGACTTTGATGTTTCCACCATGATGAGGTACCCGGTTGCAACCTTTTTAGTTTGATTTATGTAGTGAGGACACTGCATATTTCAAGCTTATGGGGGAGCAACCGGATGGTAGCCTAGTTCTTTTAGCTTTTCCCTTTCATGTTATTTGCTTCTTGTCATTTCCCTTTCAACCACTCTTTCAATGAAAAAAAACTTTCAAATTAAACGAATGAATTCTAGTTAATGTTGCAATTTAGTTGACTCTCCTATGTTTTGGAAAAATTTTAAAATTTCTTTTGGCTTATCTCATCTTTATACCCCGTAAAAGATGGCTACACTGCCCACATATTATGCTAGCCTAGTGTAAGTCTGATCTGGCCACGATGGTTAGGTGGTATGTCTTAAAAGAGGGTAAAATACCCCAACCGACACTCCACGTGTGCATAAGCCTACATTAGCAGCCGAGTGTCGGAACCCATAATCCATAGAACACCACTTTTTAGAAAGAAGGAGAGTACAACTAAAATTGTCAATTTTAACTAAGATTTCATTATTTGTATCCTTAATAGTTGAGAGTTTGAGTTGCACATCCACTAATTGCTTGGCTTGGTCATCAAAATTCTATGTAGTGTTGTTTAATTGATTGATTCATTTAATTGTGACCACCCCTGCTGAACTAAAAATCTCTTTCTTGGGTGTTTAAGTTGAATTGATGGCTATGAGTATAAACATGTTCATCATGGTTTGTTTGGTCTTATACACATCTTTCTTTTCATTTGATCTATGCATGAACTTGACAATTATTCATTTGTGTTTCTATGCTCTTTTTTGCTTGCGGACAAGCAATGGTTTAAGCTTAGGGGGATTTGATGTGCACAAATCATATCATCTTTTAGATCATGTTTGTTTGCATATCCATGTTGTTTTGACTCAATTATCACTATCATTCATGCTAGATTCTATATTTTTAGCTATTCTTACTTGTCTCATGGTTTGGATTGTAGGTACTACATTTTGCAATGCAATGATGAGGAATATATCATATTATCACTTATTGGATCACTTCTCAAGTATCTACATGTTTTGGGGTTCGAAACTACGCAAATACCACTTTTTACGGAATGTAAATCAGACCTACACTCTGAAAGTTATGAGCAAAATACACAACAGCCCAGAACAGCCAAGTGCACGCCGTGTCTTCAAAATGCACGACGTGCACCTGGAGCATCGAGCAGAATGAAAGTTTCTGGAAAGTTGCACGGCGTGCACGCAATTGCACGGTGTACACCTGGGAGCTGAAAGTTTCTGAAAAGTTGCACGACGTGCATTTCTTCAGCGCACGTCGTGCACATTGCATTCAGGAGCAAATTGAAAGTTTCTGGAAAGTTGCACGCCGTGCACTTTGGGTGCACGGCGTGCACCTGGCAGTTTTAGCATTTTGAAAAATACGAGTTTTTGTTTAAAATGAAGTGGGAACTTAATGGGTGGTTATGTCCGGTCGTTTGCGGAAGTTCTCTCATCCTAGAGCAAGCGTAGAGCATAGGAGGGCGATTTTGAGGGGAAAGGAGGTGGTTTCTTGCCAAAGAAACCCCATTCTTCCTCTCTTCTTCTCCAAGGTGCAGCAGAGCTTCTTCACTCCACAAAGCTTCTCGGGAGGGAAGTTTGTCCGGTTTGGAGTAGTTGTAGAAGTGGGATTTCATCCTCAAGTCGTAATTCTACCTTTGGTTACACCTTGGGATTGCTTAGCTCTTCCTTCTCTAAACCATGTTTAACTCTGAAATTTCTGCACATTTTCTGCTGTACATCATTATGGACGAGTAGACTCTTTTTCTTGGGCATGGGAGAGTAACTCCCATGTCATAGCTTGTATGAACCTATGAATTTCGTACTAAATGTTAGTTTCTTGCATATTCCAAGAGTTGTTTCATATCTGAAATGCTTATTTGTGTGATTGGCCATCATACTTGCATGTTTTATACTTTCTTTCATAATCTGAGACGATGTGTTTGAGAGTATGGAATTACTCTTTTGGCAACTTGTCCTTGATCGTGAGAGTGGCTGGGATTATGTTGAGGAGCAAGGTTTGTGATTTGAAATGAAATACATACACGAGAGTGATGTATGGAGTTAAAATCGTCATCACTTCATTGGGAGGTGAGTGATGACTACAAATCTCCTTTGCAAGTTAATTAACATGTTTAAATTCGTATTTTAATATAAGCTATGATGTGATAGTGAAATCCCAAGTCTAAGATCCTTCCAAATCTAAATCTTAACCTTTCTTAAGTGATAATTTACGGTTTTGTTTTAAATCTATAATTTAGTTGTTCTAATCCAATCATCTTGTGTACAACGATCTAGATTATTGAAAATCATAACTCTTACGCCTAACTAACCAATGCTCCTTGTGTTCGACCTCGACTACAACTACTCTCGTATACTTGTGGGATATAACTAGTTGAGTAAAAGATCATTCTTAATGATTGAAACTCGTTAGTGTAAACAACCAACAAGTTTTTGGCGTTGTTGCCAGGGAATATCGGTATTCCTGTTAGAGTAAGAGTTGTTGATAAGTAAATGAGACTAGATCACAACCTTCATATCCACTGTCATATCCATAAATCATAATTCATCATGATCATCATAATTTGTTCTATCTTCCATGTTTGTTTTTGTATCTCACTCACCTTGTTTATTTGTAGGAGCACATGGGGTGTTCATAAAAAGATCCTTGAACCGTGCATATCTCTACATTTAGAAAATGAACACACTATTTGCATCCCTCATGGAGCAAGAAGGAGTGAAACCCAAACATGTATGGAGGAATTACAACCCACACAACCATCATATGCCCCACCATCATCCACACATCATTCATCCACACCACCATCAATCACACCTAATTCACCGCCATCATATATACCACCAACACCCATATCACATATTTCCACACCCTCATATACACCACCAACATCCATACCACATACACCACCACCATCTACGCCACATCTACCTAATCCTCCAGATTCACATGAAGAACTAGTCAACGAGGATGACCTTCCTCTTAAGGACTACTTTGGTACAACTGCAATGCATATGAGTGGGCCTATTAATATTTCAGAATTCGAGGCAGAGGAGTTTTCTATCAGCCCATCCATCATACAATTGCTACAATTGAATGCATTTGGAGGGACACCAATGGAGGATCCAAACCTCCACATTGCTGAATTTCTGCAGTTGCTAAGCACCAAAAAGATATATGGCGTTCCTACTGATGGGATACGCCTAATCCTTTTTCCATTCTCTCTTAGAGATAGAGCCAAGGCATGGCTCTATACTTTACCAAAGAAGTCAATCGGTACTTGGGAGGAGCTTCTAAAGGTCTTTTTGGCAAGATATTTTCCACCAAGCAAGACCGCACAATTGAGGAGTCAACTCATCAATTATTCTCAAAGGGATGGAGAGACCTTGTATGATACATGGGAGAGGTTCAAAGATCTTCAACATCTTTGTCCACATCATGGTCTAAGAAATTGGCTTCTATTGCAATCTTTCTATAATGGTTTGTGTTACAATACAAGGATGTCTATTGATGCAGCTGCAGATGGAGCTCTAATGAACAAATCTTATAGAGAAGACTATGCTATTATTGAACATATGGCTGCAAATCATTGCCAATGGAGTCCGGATATAAGCTACCACCCATCCTTTTCACATACTACTTCCGGAATGCAAGTGGAAGATCACACGGTTGGTGCTATAGACATAATTGCAGCAAAGCTAGACACTTTATCACAAAGGTTTGAGAAGCTAAGCACACAACCATTTCAAGCAGCTAATATTATTTGTGATGCATGTGGGTTGTTTAGACACTCATCTTCTACATCTTACGCTTCTTCTATTTATTCTCCAATGGGCTACACCCCATCAGACTTCTACAGCAATGCGAACCCAAATTTCATTCAGCCACAACAACCACAAGTAACTTCTAGATTAGAGTCCATGCTTGCAACATTTATTTCAACTCAAATGCAGCAAAATGAGGAGTTCCATCAACAAAGACAATCAATGAAGGGTTCCATTTGCCAACTCTCATCTAAGGTGGATGATATTGCCACTCATGCACACATCTTGGAGAAACAAATTGCCCAGCAAGCTCTTTCTAGCAAAGAAGAATTTCCACCTTTCTTTCCTAGTCCTCCAGAGATGAATCCTACATATTTCATGTTGGTGACATTGAAGAATGGTGTTGTCATAAAAGTATATCCTTCAAAGTATGATGATGTTGATATCCATGACCATTATGAAGTTGCAACTAAAGGGGAGAAAGCTACAACACATGCTCTACATGTTGATTCTTCAAGCAAGCCACATGTCCTTCCTCCTCACACTCTAGATGACACATTTCTTTATAATGAGAAAACTCTTCCCAACTCATATTTTGATGATGCTTCAAAGGGGAATGAAAAGACAAATCATATTGGTATACAAAAGACTATTCTTGCAACAACTCATAGGTGCTTTCGCTTGCCCCAAATCAAGGACATATTTGCAATGAGGCATCGATCTTTAGCACAAAAATTTCCAGCTACAAATCAGAGCACCGGTCCTCCATGGACTTTGATGTTTCCACCATGATGAGGTACCCGGTTGCAACCTTTTTAGTTTGATTTATGCAGTGAGGACACTGCATATTTCAAGCTTATGGGGGAGCAACCGGATGGTAGCCTAGTTCTTTTAGCTTTTCCCTTTCATGTTATTTGCTTCTTGTCATTTGCTTTTGTTTTGTGTTCACATTTTAGTCTTTTGTTTGCAAATCTAATATGATATGAGGTTTATCTTTTATATGTGGATAGAAATCCTATGCTTAATTGATTGTCCTCTTTCGATGAGAAATATCATTTGGAGAAATTGTAAACGACATGCATTAATCAAATGAAAACTTTTGGCCATCAACATGTGCTTAACTATGGTTTATGCTTCTAACCTGAACATTCATCTTTCACATCCTTGATTGCTTAAAACATGTAATGGTTTCAATTTTTATGAGAAAATCAACTTTACAACATCATTTAGAATACGGGATGCCCTTGCCAAGATCTTAGTGCATTTTCAACCACTCTTTCAATGAAAAAACTTTCAAATTAAACGAATGAAATCTAGTTAATGTTGCAATTTAGTTGACTCTCCTATCTTTTGGAAAAAAATTAAAATTTCTTTTGGCTTATCTCATCTTTATACCCCGTAAAATATGGCTACACTACCCACATATCATGCTAGCCTAGTGTAAGTCCGATCTGGCCACGATGGTTAGGTGGTATGTCTTAAAAGAGGGTAAAATACCCCAACCGACACTCCACGTGTGCATAAGCCTACATTAGCAGCCGAGTGTTAGAACCCATAATCCATAGAATACCACTTTTGAGAAAGAAGGAGAGTACAACTAAAATTGTCAATTTTAACTAAGATTTCATCATTTGTATCCTTAATAGTTGATAGTTTGAGTTGCACATCCACTAATTGCTTGGCTTGGTCATCAAAATTCTACATAATGTTGTTTAATTGATTGATTCATTTAATTGTGACCACCCCTGTTGAACTAAAAATCTATTTCTTTGGTGTTTAAGTTGAATTGATGGCTATGAGTATAAACATGTTCATCATGGTTGGTTTGGTCTTATACACATCTTTCTTTTCATTTGATCTATGCATGAACTTGACAATTATTCATTTGTGTTTCTATCCTCTTTTTTGCTTGCAGACAAGCAATGGTTTAAGCTTAGGGGGATTTGATGTGCACAAATCATATCATCTTTTAGATCATGTTTGGTTGCATATCCATGTTGTTTTGACTCAATTATCACTATCATTCATGCTAGATTCTATATTTTTAGCTATTCTTACTTGTCTCATGATTTGGATTGTAGGTACTACATTTTGCAATAAAATGATGAGGAATATATCATATTATCACTTATTGGATCACTTCTCAAGTATCTACATGTTTTGGGATTCCAAACTACACAAATACCACTTTTTACGGCATGTAAATCAGACCTACACGCTGAAAGTTATGAGCAAAATACACAACAGCCAAGTGCACGTCGTGTCTTCAAAATGCACGTCGTGCACCTGGTGGAAAGTTGCACGGCGTGCACGCAATTGCACGGCGTGCACCTGGGAGCTGAAGGTTTCTGGAAAGTTGCACGACGTGCATTTCTTCAGCGCACGCCGTGCACATTGCATTCTGGAGCAAATTGAAAGTTTCTGGAAAATTGCACGTCGTGCACTCTGGCAGTTTCAGCATTTTGAAAAATACGAGTTTTTGTTTAAAATGAAGTGGGAACTTATTGGGCGGTTATTCCCGGTCATTTGCGGACGTTCTCTCATCCTAGAGCAAGCCTAGAGCATAGGAGGGCGATTTTGAGGGGAAAGGAGGTGGTTTCTTGCCAAAGAAATCCCATTCTTCCTCTCTTCTTCTCCAAGGTGCAGCAGAGCTTCTTCACTCCACAAAGCTTCTCAGGAGGGAAGTTTGTCCGGTTTGGAGCAGTTGTAGAAGTGGGATTTCATCCTCAAGTCATAATTCTATCTTCCTTTGGTTACACCTTGGGATTGCTTAGCTTTTCCTTCTCTAAACCATGTTTAACTCTAAAATTTCTGCACATTTTCTGCTGTACATCATTATGGACAAGTAGACTCTTTTTCTTGGGCATGGGAGAGTAACTCCCATGTCATAGCTTGTATGAACATATGAATTTCTTACTAAATGTTAGTTTCTTGCATATTCCAAGAGTTGTTTCAGATCGGAAATGCTTGTTTGTGTGATTGGCCATCATACTTGCATGTTTTATACTTTCTTTCATAATCTGAGAAGATGTGTTTGAGAGTATGAAATTACTCTTTTGGCAACTTGTCCTTGACTGTGAGAGTGGCTGGGATTATGTTGAGGAGCAAGGTTTATGATTTGAAATGAAATACATACACGAGAGTGATGTATGGAGTTAAAATCGTCATCACTTCACCGGGAGGTGAGTGATGACTACAAATCTCCTTTGCAAGTTAATTAACATGTTTAAATTCGTATTTTAATATAAGCTATGATGTGATAGTGAAATCCCAAGTCTAAGATCCTTCCAAATCTAAATCTTAACCTTTCTTAAGTGATAATTTATTGTTTTGTTTTAAATCTATAATTTAGTTGTTCTAATCCAATCATCTTGTGTACAACGATCTAGATTATTGAAAATCATAACTCTTGCGCCTAACTAACCAACGCTGCTTGTGTTCGACCTCGACTACAACTACTCTCGTATACTTGTGGGATATAGCTAGTTGAGTAAAAGATCATTCTTAATGATTGAAACTCGTTAGTGTAAACCACCAACAAGTTTTTGGCGTCGTTGCCGGGGAGCATCGATATTCCTGTTAGAGTAAGAGTTGTTGATAAGTAAATGAGACTAGATCACAACCTTCATATCCACAGTCATATCCATAAATCATAATTCATCATGATCATCATAATTTGTTGTATCTTCCATGTTTGTTTTTGTATCTCACTCACCTTTTTTATTTGTAGGAGCACATGGGGTGTTCATAAAAAGATCCTTGAACCGTGCATATCCCTACATTTAGAAAATGAACACACTATTTGCATCCCTCATGGAGCAAGAAGGAGTGAAACACAAACATGTATGGAGGAATTACAACCCACACAACCATCATATGCCCCACCCTCATCCACACATCATTCATCCACACCACCATCAATCACACCTAATTCACCGCCATCATATATACCACCAACACCCATATCACATTTTTCCACACCCTCATATACACCACCATCATCCATACCACATACACCACCACCATCTATGCCACATCTACCTAATCCTCCAGATTCACATGAAGAACTAGTCAAGGAGGATGACCTTCCTCTTAAGGACTAGTTTGGTACAACTGCAATGCACATGAGTGGGCCTATTAATACTTCAGAATTTGAGGCAGAGGAGTTTTCTATCAGCCCATCCATCATACAATTGCTACATCTGAATGCATTTGGAGGGACACCAATGGAGGATCCAAACCTCCACATTGCTGAATTTCTGCAGTTGCTAAGCACCATAAAGATATATGGTGTTCCTACTGATGGGATACACCTAATCCTTTTTCCATTCTCTCTTAGAGATAGAGCCAAGGCATGGCTCTATACTTTACCAAAGAAGTCAATCGGTACTTGGGAGGAGCTTCTAAAGGTCTTTTTGGCAAGATATTTTCCACCAAGCAAGACCGCACAATTGAGGAGTCAACTCATCAATTATTCTCAAAGGGATGGAGAGACCTTGTATGATACATGGGAGAGGTTCAAAGATCTTCAACATCTTTGTCCACATCATGGTCTAAGCAATTGGCTTCTATTGCAATCTTTCTATAATGGTTTGTGTTACAATACAAGGATGTCTATTGATGCAGCGGCAGATGGAGCTCTAATGAACAAATCTTATAGAGAAGCCTATGCTATTATTAGAGATATGGCTGCAAATCATTGCCAATGGAGTCCGGATATAAGCTTCCACCCATCCTTTTCACATACTACTTCCAGAATGCAAGTGGAAGATCACATGGTTGGTGCTATAGACATAATTGCAGCAAAGCTAGACACTTTATCACAAAGGTTTGAGAAGCTAAGCACACAACCATTTCAAGCAGCTAATATTATTTGTGATGCATGTGGGTTGTTTAGACACTCATCTTCTACATCTTACGCTTCTTCTATTTATTCTCCAATGGGCTACACCCCATCAGACTTCTACAGCAATGTGAACCCAAATTTCATTCAGCCACAACAACCACAAGTAACTTCTAGATTAGAGTCCATGCTTGCAACATTTATTTCAAATCAAATGCAGCAAAATGAGGAGTTCCATCAACAAAGACAATCAATGAAGGGTTCCATTTGCCAACTCTCTTCTTAGGTGGATGATATTGCCACTCATGCACACATCTTGGAGAAACAAATTTCCCAGCAAGCTCTTTCTAGCAAAGAAGAATTTCCACCTTTCTTTCCTAGTCCACCAGAGATGAATCCTACATATTTCAGGTCAGTGACATTGAAGAATGGTGTTGTCATAGAAGTATATCCTTCAAAGTATGATGATGTTGATATCCATGACAATTATGAAGTTGCAACTAAAGGGGAGAAAGCTACAACACATGCTCTACATGTTGATTCTTCAAGCAAGCCACATGTCCTTCCTCCTCACACTCTAGATGACACATTTCTTTATAATGAGAAAACTCTTCCCAACTCATATTTTGATGATGCTTCAAAGGGGAATGAAAAGACAAATCATATTGGTATACAAAAGACTATTCTTGCTACAACTCATAGGTTCTTTCGCTTGCCCCAAATCAAGGACATATTTGCAAGGAGGCATCAATCTTTAGTACAACAATTTCCAACTGCAAATCAGAGCACCGGTCCTCCATGGACTTTGATGTTTCCACCATGATGAGGTACCCGGTTGCAACCTTTTTAGTTTGATTTATGCAGTGAGGACATTGCATATTTCAAGCTTATGGGGGAGCAACCGGATGGTAGCCTAGTTCTTTAGCTTTTCCCTTTCATGTTATTTGCTTCTTATCATTTGCTTTTGTTTTGTGTTCACATTTCAGACTTTTGTTTTCAATTATGCTCTTCTTGTGGCAAATCTAGTATGATATGAGGTTTATCTTTTATATGTGGATATAACTCCTATGCTTAATTGATTGTCCTCTTTCGATGAGAAATATCATTTGGAGAAATTGTAAAAGACATGCATTAATCAAATGAAAACTTTTGGCCATCAACATGTGCTTAACTATGGTTTATGCTTCTAACCTGAACATTCATCTTTCACATCCTTGATTGCTTAAAACATGTAATGGTTTCAATTTTTATGAGTAAATCAACTTTACAACATCATTTAGAATACGGGATGCCCTTGCCAAGCTCTTAGTGCATTTTCAACCACTCTTTCAATGAAAACAAAACTTTCAAATTAAACGAATGAAATCTAGTTAATGTTGCAATTTAGTTGACTCTCCTATGTTTTGGTAAAATTTTAAAATTTCTTTTGGCTTATCTCATCTTTATACCCCGTAAAAGATGGCTACACTGCCCACATATCATGCTAGCCTAGTGTAAGTCCGATCTGGCCACGATGGTTAGGTGGTATGTCTTAAAAGAGGGTAAAATACCCCAACCGACCCTGCACGTGTGCATAAGCCTACATTATCAGCCGAGTGTCGGAACCCATAATCCATAGAATACCACTTTTGAGAAAGAAGGAGAGTACAACTAAAATTGTCAATTTTAACTAAGATTTCATCATTTGTATCCTTAATAGTTGAGAGTTTGAGTTGCACATCCACTAATTGCTTGGCTTGGTCATCAAAATTCTACGTAGTGTTGTTTAATTGATTGATTCATTTAATTGTGACCACCCCTGCTGAACTAAAAATCTCTTTCTTGGGTGTTTAAGTTGAATTGATGGCTATGCGTATAAACATGTTCATCATGGTTGGTTTGGTCTTATACACATCTTTCTTTTCATTTGATCTATGCATGAACTTGACAATTATTCATTTGTGTTTCTATGATCTCTTTTGCTTGCGGACAAGCAATGGTTTAAGCTTAGGGGGATTTGATGTGAACAAATCATATCATCTTTTAGATCATGTTTGGTTGCATATCCATGTTGTTTTGACTCAATTATCACTATCATTCATGCTAGATTCTATATTTTTAGCTATTCTTACTTGTCTCATGGTTTGGATTGTAGGTACTACATTTTGCAATGCAATGATGAGGAATATATCATATTATCACTTATTGGATCACTTCTCAAGTATCTACATGTTTTAGGGTTCGAAACTACGCAAAAACCACTTTTTACGGCATGTAAATCAGACCTACACGCTGAAAGTTATGAGCAAAATACACAACAGCCCAGAACAGCCAAGTGCACGCCGTGTCTTCAAAATGCACGTCGTGCACCTGGAGCATCAAGCAGAATGAAAGTTTCTAGAAAGTTGCACGGCGTGCACGCAATTGCACGGTGTGCACCTGGGAGCTGAAAGTTTCTAGAAAGTTCCACGATGTGCATTTCTTCAGCGCACGTCGTGTACATTGCATTCTGGAGCAAATTGAAAGTTTCTAGAAAGTTGCATGTCGTGCACTTTGGGTGCACAGCGTGCATCTGGCAGTTTCAGCATTTTGAAAAATACAAGTTTTTGTTTAAAATGAATTGGGAACTTAATGGGCGGTTATGCCCGGTCATTTGTGGAAGTTCTCTCATCCTAGAGCAAGCATAGAGCATAGGAGGGCAATTTTGAGGGGAAAGGAGGTGGTTTCTTGCCAAAGAAATCCCATTCTTCCTCTCTTGTTCTCCAAGGTGCAGCAGAGCTTCTTCACTCCATAATACTTTTCGGGAGGGAAGTTTTTCCGGTTTGGAGCAGTTGTAGAAGTGGGATTTCGTCCTCAAGTCGTAATTCTATCTTCCTTTGGTTACACCTTGGGATTGCTTAGCTTTTCCTTCTCTAAACCATGTTTAACTCTGAAATTTCTGCACATTTTCTGTTGTACATCATTATGGACGAGTAGACTCTTTTTCTTGGGCATGGGAGAGTAACTCCCATGTCATAGCTTGTATGAACATATGAATTTCGTACTAAATGTTAGTTTCTTGCATATTCCAATAGTTGTTTCATATCTGAAATGCTTGTTTGTGTGATTGGCCATCATACTTGCATGTTTTATACTTTCTTTCATAATCTGAGAAGATGTGTTTGAGAGTATGGAATTACTCTTTTGGCAACTTGTCCTTGACCGCGAGAGTGGCAGGGATTATGTTGAGGAGCAAGGTTTGTGATTTGAAATGAAATACATACACGAGAGTGATGTATGGAGTTAAAATCATCATCACTTCACCGGGAGGTGAGTGATGACTACAAATCTCCTTTGCAAGTTAATTAACATGTTTAAATTCATATTTTAATATAAGCTATGATGTGATAGTGAAATCCCAAGTCTAAGATCCTTCCAAATCTAAATATTAACCTTTCTTAAGTGATAATTTACTATTTTGTTTTAAATCTATAATTTAGTTGTTCTAATCCAATCATCTTGTGTACAACGATCTAGATTATTGAAAATCATAACTCTTGCGCCTAACTAACCAACGCTCCTTGTGTTCGACCTCGACTACAACTACTCTCGTATACTTGCGGGATATAGCTAGTTGAGTAAAAGATCATTCTTAATGATTGAAACTCGTTAGTGTAAACAACCAACATTAGCCATAGATCTGCATCCACTAGATCAGCCGTCCCAGCATAGTCCGAAGCTCCGACTTGACAAAGCCGCTCAAAGGTCTTCCTAATACCCGATGTTTCACCATGAGGAGCATGTGCTCTCAGCGGAGGCACTGGCAATCTTTCTACCATGAGATTCATCGTAGACATCATCTGCCCCATCAGCTGTTGGTAGGCAGGGTTTTCGAGAATGGCTAGGTCAGTTTGGGGGACCTCAGGCACCTGATCTCCATGTGCCTGCCCTATGGCTCCATCAACTAATGTAGCATCGATGTTCTCGACGGCATGTTCTTCATGGTTTCCAGACATCTTGGCTGTTTCTTACACTGAGGGTAGAAGATGATTGTAAGAAAATCTAGAAAACTCATGAGAACAAACACAACCTAGTCCTAAATCCATGTAGACTCAGTGAACCTAGAGCTCTGATACCAAACTTGTGGCGATACATTCTGCTATCACACAGACAGTGAGGTGTCACGCAAAAATGTGCGGAAAGCACCATAAACCACTAATTACCAAAATCACGGGTTAATTAAAACCAATTTCAGAAAGTGGGTAAACTAAGAAACTATTATATTCAGATCCTCGTCCTGTAAGAAAATAGGTTATATAAACATTTACAAGGCTGGATATGTGTCCACAGCTTAGGAGATCAGTTGTCTGGTCATCACATGAGTTCATCACCTACTTATACATACATAACGGTCCACATCCGGTCAGCAACAGGACATACAAAGCATCATCAGCTATACATCGTGAAACAACATCAAAACGCCTCCAAGGACCTGAGAGTACAGGTGTGGCAACACATCCCGCTATCACACAGACAACGAGGTGTTACACGAAAACGTGCGGAAATCACCATAACCATAGATTATCAAAACATTGGTTAATTAAAACCGATTGCGGAAAGCAAATAAACTGAGAAACTATTACATTTAAGTCCTCATCCTGTAAGTCAAATATGTTATATAAGCATATACAAGCCTTGATAAGTGTCCACAGCTTAGAGGAACAACTGTCTAACCATCACATGAGTTCATCACTTATTTATATGTACATATAGGCCCACATCCGGCCAGTAGCAGGATATACAAAACAACAACAGCTATACATCGTGAAACAACATCAAAACACCTCCAAGGACCTGAGAGTACAAGGATGACTCTAAGACTCTACTACAAAACATCCAAAATAGCAGCATATCCATATCTTGCCTTCTACTTCTCGGCCGCAACTCCGCGACCGCCACCACGTCTAGCTCGAACAGCTGAAAACCAGTGGGGTGAGATAATTGAACATTGTCCCAGCAAGAAACATAACTCCCCGCCAAAACTATAAAACCAAGAGGATAAAGCAACAACAGAAGATAAACAATGAAATGTAGAATAATAACAATCTATACAGCAAGGCTATTCGTACCATCAAGCTTACCAGGCTGTATGGAAGACATATCACCAATTATCTCTTTATGGAACATAATTGACAAGATAAGATTATAAGATCTTATCACATAACATGAGGAACGTATAAGTAACTACATGTATAACAAGATTAACTATACAAGCAAGGCCTCACCCAATGTTTTGTGTTTTGCCTTAAGCAATAAATACTATACGGCTGGATTACGTATTATTATGCCTTGAGGAAGTGAGCCGTATCGCTCAAATCCAACCGACGGCTGCAAAACCCGGAGCCGGTGCCATATAAGGTCAATGGAAGAGTCGGACTCCATGACCTCCCACCTCGTAGTCAGTGTACGAGTACAACACAAGCAGGACCGCAGTCTCGTGCATAAGTGGCCTCAGCCACAGGGTCAGCTCCATAGGCTACCCATCCGCTAGCCCGCCTCGGTATAGGTCTCGGTGCTAGTATACCTGAGCCACAGGCCAGTTTATCGTGCTCTGAGCCATGAACGCATTCATGCTCCCATATCACATATCCTGAGCCATGGGCCTGTTCACCATGCTCCTATACACATCTCGAGTCTGCAACCATAGCTGCATTCGAATACTCACTATTTTAGGCTAGGAGAAACCTTGCATATTCAACAATATGCACTCTGGGTTAACCCGTAGGAGAACCCGTTTCACCATCACCATCTCCTGACGATGACGGATCTATGGCCAGGGCAACTACATGATATATTCCGCTGTGATTAATTAATATCTTTTATGTGGATTGCAAGATTCAACCAAGTTATATACATGTAAACTATAACAGAATAAATAGTATGAAACTTAACAGTATGCTTTCAAACATCATTCTGATCCATCACAAGGATCCCACATTACATGTTATCATTGGGCCTCTTGCCAATCATCTCGATCCATCTCTAGGATCATCTCATTGCCATGGGATGTCAATCCCTATCACATAGTGCCACTGCCTCTCAAGGCTTACATCATCAACATGGGATAGCAATCCCAAGCACTTTAGTCAAACTTAGGTCCTCAGACCAAACACATCATATATAATACCTCATCATTAAGAGTAACTATCAAAGCAATGTTACTTATCATATATATACCTCATAGCTTTTTACTTGTCTATGCATCACCTGCATGGTTAGTATACACAATAATCGTAGGATTAACAGAAAGACCATGCTATCAATATAAGGTGACATTAATGATTATATGCTTTATCAATCATGCCTCAACTTGTGATCATAAGCATAGGTTACATCATTAAGCAAGGCATTCTACATGCTTATCATTTCCTCAGCATAATACATAATATCAAGATGATCAAATACATATGTAAGGTCATGTCAAGTTACATGGATAAGCTCTGCCATAACGATTACCATCAAGCATATTAAGGGACACCATAATAAGCCAAACGTGATACATACATAAGGTTTAGCATAGATGTGGTCTACTATATCGTGCACATCCAGGGTTACTATCAAAACCAAACGTGATGCAAGAACAACATATCGGTTTCTATAAGGGGAAGGACCCTCACTAACAATACCCACTACCCTCACCATAGGTAATATCGGGCAGGGCTCATCCTGTCGTCCAACCACATCAGCCTTATAACGGTCAAGCAACTACCAAGGATAATGGGCAGCATCTGTGGTAAAATGTGCAACGCTGTGTCGTGCTCTATGTGCATCTCGTGCAACACTGTGCAGCAAGGTCCGTTGTGCAGCTGAGCCCAAGGGCGTGTCGTGCAAGGTGTGACGCGCACCATATCGTGCAACTCTGTCGGGCATCTTGGTGTCGGGCAACGCAGCGTTGTGCTCAGCTATCTAGCCTGAACCTATCGGGCGTCACACAGGGCAGGGGTTAACGCGACGTCCATCACAGCATCTCAGAGCTAGCCAACACTTTCACGCCTCGAGCCAACTACACTAGGCCATATCTAAGCCGTGTGGGGGGGGGGGGCAAAGTGCTCAGCAAGGTGCAGCTCGAACAACCAGCATGAGCCTATCATTCACCCCACCTATCCATGCCCTATCTGCCGTCACAAGAAAGGACTGGGGTCTGACGCCCGTCACAATGTCAGGGATAAAAGATATCGTCTGTCATAACCACTACACATATCGTCCAAGGTTCTAGGTTAAGAGGGGTATCGGGTAGAACCTCCCCCAAGCTCATCATGGTAAAGAAGCAACTCCTCAAGATCATCATCAACCTCAAGCACAAGGGCACCAAACCCTAATGGATCAAGAGGATGTATCACCTCTCAACTTAAGTGAGAGAGGGGTCTTGCACATCTCTTATCACCACTCGGACAACACAAGGAACAACCCTAAACGAGGTCCATAACAACCACCAAGCTCACCCTTCAAGTCCATGGTGAGAGGAGGGTGTTGCTCAAGCTACTAGAACACAAGCTCACCTCTCAACTTAAATGAGAGAGGATTGTTGCTCATGATACTAGAACTCAAGCTCACTCCTCAAGACCTAGGAGAGAAGGGAGTGTTGCTCACCAAGAAACCCTAGAACACATGGTTCCTCCAACAAGAACAACTTAAGCAAGGAACTAACTAGCAAAACATATAGCCGACATGATCATAGCAACATATAAGAACATAGAAAAGGAGGTAGTGTAGTTAGGGTTAGGAGTTATGCAACCCACCTTAAGCAAGCTCCAAGCTCCAAGCACCAACAAGGAAGAAGGAGAGCAAGGCACTCTAGAGTTCGGCCACCACTAGAGGAAGAAGGAGACTTCCAAGAAGGATCGACCACCAAGCTTGTAAGAGAAGGGAGTGTGTCGTGCACCAAGGGAAAAGTAGACTAAGGAACTAAAGGGATCCTTAGAAAGGGAAAGGAAACACATATATAGAAGGGGATGGAGGAGAAACCAATGCAAAGCAAAGCAAGGTGTTGCCCACCTAGGGACACTTGTCCATCTGCAAAAACCACCACTCTAGCATGTCTTAAACACATGTCTAAGGCCATTGCCACATGCAAGCATCAAGCACCAAGTGTCCACTAGTGGTGACACAAATGAGGTCAAAGATGGTCAAAGGTCCATGGGAGACACACCAGGACGATACACCACCACCACCACCATGGGCGAGACAGCCATGGGTGACACAACCTGGGCAACACAAGCACCCTCTTACCCGACACAAGGTTCAACCAAGCAAAGACAAGGCATCACAAGGCCCAACAAGCTCAACCAGACCCAAAGGAACTCAAGCAATGAGCCCAAACCTTCCTCTCTACTCAAGAGGAAGCAAGGAGAGGGTGGAACACCTCACAAGGTGACAAACTTGCTCACAAACCCTAGACTTGGGTTAATTGCAAGTAACACCTCCAACTCTCAACAAGGCACAAACAAACCCTAATCATCACTAAAGGTGATTAGCAAGCAACTAAGCATCAGGGTTAAGCAAAGCAAACAGGGTAAACCCTAAACGAAGGTCAGGGTCCTTACAACAGGGATGACTCTAAGACTCTACTACAAAGCAACCAAAACAACAGCATGTCCATATCTTGCCTTCTACTGCTCATCTTGCTGCTCGGCCGCAACTCCGTGACCACCACCACGTCTAGATCAAACACCTAAAAAGGGTGTAAACCAGTGGGGTGAGACACACAGTCCTAGCAAGAAACATAACTCCCCGCCGAAACCATAAAACCTTAAAAGGATTAAAGCAAAAGCAGCAGATAACTGATAAAAGGTATAACAGGAGCAGTCTACAAGGTAAAGCTATTCATACCATCAAGCTTACCAAGTTGTACGGAAGCCAGATAGTCAAGTATTTCTTTATGGAACATGATTAACAAGATAAGATTTATAAGATCTTACCACATGACATAAGGAACGTATAAGTAACTGCAAGTATAACAAGATTAACTACACAAGCAAGGCCTCAATCAATGTTCTGTGTTTTGCCTTAAGCAATAAATACTATTCGGTTGTATTACATATTATTATGCCCTGAGGAAGTGAGTCGTACCGCTCAATTCCAACCTTCGGTTGCAAAACCCAAGCTGGTGCCATACAAGGTTAATGGAAGAGCCGGACTCCACGACCTCCCACCTCGCGGTCAGTGCACGAGTACAACACAAGCAGGACCACAGTCTCATGCTTAAGTGGCCTCAGCCACATGGTCAGGCTACCCTCTGCCTAGCCCGCCTTGGTATAGGTATCGACACTAGTAAAACTGAGCCATGAGCCTGTTCACCGTGCTCTGAGCATTGATGGGGAATGACATCACTACTTTATAGATGGTAAAGACCTAGCTAGAAGAAGGACTTTCATGAAGCATCCTATAGTTTAGGAATCAATGTTTATATAGATAGATCTAAAAGGCGTCTTGGCATAACCTAGAGCACATACATTGGCAATGTCCTGAAAAGGTTCAACATGGAGAATTCAATGAGAAGAAACTTACCCATGTATCACGGTGTTAGTATCTCTAGAGTTCAATGTCCCAGTTCCTATGAAGAACGGGAGTGCATGAGTAAGATTCCATATACATCTGAAGTTGGATCTATCATGTACACAATGTTGTGTATTTGCCCTGATGTCTCATATGCCTTGAGTATGACTAGAAGGTATTAGCAAGATCCTGGTGAATGTTACTAGATTGCTATAAAGAACATCCTTAAGTACTTGAGAAGAACTAAGGACAAGTTCCTTGTTTGTGGTGGTGAGGAAGAGTTGGCGGTAAATGATTACACTGACGCAAGCTTTCAAACTGACAAAGATGACTATATATCACAATTTGGATTTGTGTTTTGCCTAAACAACAGAGTTGCAAGTTGGAAAAGTTCAAAGCAAGAGATAATTTCTTATTCTACAACAAAGGCCAAGTATATTTCCACATCTGATGCAGCAAAGGAAACACCAAAATTCTCTCTGTTCCTCCTACTAGTAGCAGAAACTGTATGCCGAATTTCTGACCTCAGCCCTTCCTGAAACCTTCTACATCTCTCTATGTTATCAGGTACAAGATGAGGACAGAAGTTCGCCAACCTGGTGAAAAGCGCTTCATATTCTGTAACTGACATGCTTCCTTGCTTAATGTTCTGTAACTGCCTGGTTTTCTCATTAATGGAAGTGGGTGGATAAAATTTAAGATGGAACTCCTCAGAGAAATCCTGCCAAGTAAGCTCTGAACCTCTCCTTTTATCCTCCACACCGTGCCACCACAACTCTGCATCGCCCGTCAAATGATAAACTACGTGATTAATCTTTTTCTCTTCTGGAAGCTCCATCAGGCGAAAGACCTTCTCTATTTGTCTCAACCACTCATCAGCCTCAGCGGGATCTGTAGTACCACTGAATTCTGTACCACCAAGCTTCTTCACGATCTCATAAGATTGCATCAAATCCTTACTGCTGGTAGAAGTAGAAGCTCGCCTATCAGCCTTGTACCTCTCTCTGGTCTCCAGAAACATCCTGTACATACGGGATGCCTCATCCACATGGTCACCACCACCTGGACCTATGTACAGAGGATCAGGGCCAACATGACTCTCAGCCTGGTCATCATGACCAAAACCTCTTCCTGCCATCTGCAATAATATAACAGAATATTTCCTGTTAGAAAACTGCAGATAGAAGAAAGACACCTAAACCTTAATCTTATTGGTCTCTTATCGTCCCCTGACCTGGACTTAGAGTATTCATATACTCAACCTATGCTCTGATACCAAAAGATGTCACACCCCGATCTCACACTAACCACTAATCACGAGATTAGGGCGCGACGGAGGGATTATCACATAACAAATCACTGAGAACTTTTTCTTTTTAACACCTCGTAATGATATCCGGATATTGCTGTAAACTAAAACATAATAAACTATTGTGGAAGCATTTCAATTAAACTGGCTAGAGAACATAAGCAGAGTTTACAACATGTAACATTGTTTAACAGAAAGTAAACATAACAGTTAATTTACATCTTTATACACATTCCACATACACACTCTCTCTCACCCACGCCATGTCCCAAGGCGGCCAGACAGGTTGAAGAATCTGTGAATGCTGACAAGATATCTGAGACTAAGAAGAGGTCTGCGGATTTTAGTGGAAGACAGTCCAGTAGTGGGTACTGTAAAGAAGTGAAAACACCTCCTTACTAAAAATTTGAACAATAGAACCTCCAATCCAAACACACTCAAAAGGTGTGATGGAGTGGGTGTAAAATTTTCAAATCTTTATATAATGGTAATCAAAAGACCAATGTATAGCAGCGGAAGAAAATATTTGACTATTCAATTATAAAACAAAAGGTTACAAACTTAAACTTACATCACAAGGATCCAGGTAGAGGAAATCTAAACCACCTCAAGATTGTCTCCAAGCTTTATCAAATCAAGCTAAGTCTAGGTCAACATGTCTTGCCATCCATGTCCTCCACCTAGGGTTGGAAGCATACCCCAGCAAAAGAGAAACAAAAAGAGACATCAGCAAAGGCTGGTATGTGCATACTAAAAGCAATTTGAGCAATATAAGGATATAGGGACATCAAAATATACAAGGCTTCCCAAGCAAGAGATAAGTATCACCCAAAAGGGTATCAAGAGAGTAAAATCACAATAAGAATGATACTTGCCATAAAACAACATATAAAAGGATTGTGCCATAAATAAATCCACTACCATGGTGGTAAACAAAGCACAAGTAGGGCACACACCCCACAATCAATATCCTGCATGCATTTGTGAGATAAACATAACACTAGAACAATATAAACACAATTGGCGGCCAAGCACACACTTGAACCTGATAGAGAAAGGAATACTGCCAATCTCCAAATATATAAAATTTTGAGCATGGATTACTGCCACACTCGATTTACAGAGGAATGGTATACTGCCACCCTCCAAATAAGCAATAGGGGAATACTGCCCGAAAACCAATGTAATTACACTACTCTAGTGCTACTAAATCACATTGCATGTATAATGTAGAGGCAAGTAGAAAAGTATAGTCAGAATTATCAAGGTTGCCATCACACAATGGACAACACAAACATATAAACAAATCCACTTCAAAGTGGGCATATATCACCAAGTAAACTTCCACATAACAGTGGACATATAATATCAAAAGTCCAACTTGCACCAAGGCAACAAGATAAGATTCCAAGAGAATATCCATGATCATAATAACAAATAAGATAGTTCGCAAGAACCATGATATCAAAAGATAAGAGCAATGTGTATAGGCTATTGTCCATAGGACCAAGAGATAGAAGACACATAGGCTAATTGCTCAAAAGAATAATCGAGGCTGCAAACATACATAAGAGAGAAGAATTGCTCAAAATGAATAATTGGAGATACAAACATACATCAAGAGAGATGAATAAGACATTGCTCAATATAGAAATAATAGGAGATGCAATCATACCTCAACTTCAGAGTCAAACGATCCAGGGTCACATCTAGGTCCAAGCCTAGGCTTCCAAAGCACCTATTAACATATATATGGGATTAGGGTTAGGTTTTATATTGATTTCATAAACCCTAAAAACTACCTTTTTATAACTATATGAATTAGGTTTCCAAAATGATTCCATATTTTATATTATATTTTCCTGAGTTCAAAACATATTTTATTATATTTTTCTGACTTATAAATTATTAGTTATGAATTTTACAAGTTAATTCATTATTAATTAGATCCATTAAAACACCTATGATCAAACATCAGTTTTAGCCATCAAAACTTATTCCATTAGATAGGCCTTATTTTTATGAATCCAACGACTATTTATTTATATTTTTCTGATCAGTAAATAATTAGTTATGGATTTTTAAAGCTCGACCAATCAGATAAATCTGATAATGCCACATAGGCGAAGAAAATCCACAAAATAGACCGAGCCCGCATGACCTGGCCCAATAACACATAGACATGTCACCGAGTAAAAAAAACCAGTTTGTCTCGTTCAAAGCAACGTATGATAGGGCAAAAAGACGATTCTACCCTCCAGAGAAAAACAAAGCGAAAGAGAAAGGTAGGAGGGTAAAATAGGGAAACCAGCGGGCAAACCTTCTCCTTCCCAGGCCACGCCATGGCCATCACCCTAGAAATCTGCAGGTTGGGAGGGATTGGGGAAAACTGGAATCCTGGCCAAAACCCCAAATTGGAAGCACGAATACCTTCATTTGAACTCCACGGACCGAAACAAGCTCTCAATGAAGCCATCTGCTTCATCCGCGAGCAAAAGTAGGATCACAGAGCTGTTGTCGAAGCTTGAGTTTTAGGGGAAAGGTTCTCGGGCCCGATGAGACCAAACTGCCACTTGCGGATGAGCGGGAGCACAGTTGCGGAGATCATTGCGCAAGAATACAGAGGTCTGATGATATAGACTCGCTGGGAGAGGGCAAGGGAGAGAAGAACAGAGGAAGAACAGAGGAAATCTGACGGCAGGTGTGAATTCGAGATCTTGTGTGAAACCATAACTTATATAGTTGCCAACGATGCGGAAAGGCTAGGGGAAACTAGACGCGAAGAAATCAGAGAAGAACAAGGAAAGGAAAGAGCGGAAATCCGAGAAAAAGAATCGGAGAGGGAACCAGGTCGGCGCTTGAGAACAGGAGAAAGGAAAGAAAAGAAGAAGACGAGTCAGCAACCGGACGATTTAAATCCAACGGCCCAAGATGGGCTCGTGGTTAAGCAAGCAGAAAAAGAATAGCGTGACAAATAAATCGAAAATCATAAAATTGATTAAAGTTGTAAATTAATTATCTCCCTATTTCTCTCTCCTCTTTTGAGGGTGCAAACGAACCCTAAATTAGGTAAAATTTTGCACAGAGGCTAAATAAAGCATGTAGATTCCGAATATAAAATTAGATTTGCCTTTTATGAACTTTTAATGTGTTAAATAAATCAAATCATATTTTCTCTTTCCTCCTTCATTTATGGTATTAGGATTATCCAAATTTTATGAAACTTGACACACAAGTTATATTCAATGTGTTGGATACGAATTTGCCATCAATTTTACATATTGGAGGTGTTTGAGTATTTAATTAATATTTTGAAGGTTCTACACACTTTCTCTCTCCTAATTTTACCTTTTAAGCAAACTTTCTCCAAATTGGATGAAAATTCACCCAAAGGCTATATTTATTATGTAGATTACGAATATAACATTATTTTCCTCTTTTGGAGTCATTTATTATTTTATTTATTAATTACACCTTTTAGGCAATTTCTCTCTCTTAACTTATCATATTATTTCAAGGTTGTCCAAATTAAATGAAAATTGACATGTAAGCTTATTTTGATGTGTTGATTACGAATTTGAAGTCTATTATTTATTTTGAGGCTTTATTACATGGATTACATCATATGGCCCAGTAGAGGCCCATTAACCATATTATGCATCCAATTAAGTTATTTATCATCTTATTATCACCAAATGAATTATATGACATATTAGATTACATTATTCACGCATTAGATTATTAGGATCATCCTAACCTCAACCTTGTTTGGCCTAAGACCAAAAGGTTAAAACTTCTAGGGTAGGGTTCGAGATCTGGTATGTTACAGCACTCCACCCCTTAAAAAGGATTTCGTCCTCGAAATCTATAGATCAGAACATCAACAACTAACTACTCTCCACCCCTTAAAGGGTTCAACCTAACAAGTCAAACTAAACAACTTTTTAGATCTACCCACATCACTTAGTTGTGAAATTTTTAGAGATTTTATGTTTCTCATGTATCCAACTAATAGTCACCATCTAGGGTTGAGATTTTAGGTCCTCATGTCTCTAACCTATCAACCCTACATGATCATCCAAAAAGTCATAGGGTAGGTCAACTACACCATTATATAAACTCCTAGTTACAAAACTAGGGTTAGATTCTACTCAACTAGAGTTCTCTTGATTGTGACTTAGTTCAAGAAACATCGATAAATCTGAGAAAATTTGTACATATAGTAGTATAATGAAAATAATTTTTGTAGATGAAAAATTTGCGAGGTAAAACCAACATATGCTGGCACAAAATCAATACGAAAACCAAGTCACAATGTTTCCATATGAGTACTTCCTCATAACCTAATCTTGTCCTCAAACCAAACCTTATTGCACAAAAGATCATCATTGATAAATTCTAAGGTCAACATCTCACTTATAGCTATCTAGAAAAGTCAAGGGTTCATATGGGGAGACAAAATTGAAATAGTCGATTCCGACTACCATGGGCTCTGATACCATGCTGTAAAGAAGTGAAAACACCTCCTTACTAAAAATTTGAACAATAGAACCTCCAATCCAAACACACTCAAAATGTGTGATGGAGTGGGTGTAAAATTTTCAAATCTTTATATAATGGTAATCAAAAGACCAATGTATAGCAGCGGAAGAAAATATTTGACTATTCAATTATAAAACAAAAGGTTACAAACTTAAACTTACATCACAAGGATCCAGGTAGAGGAAATCTAAACCACCTCAAGATTGTCTCCAAGCTTTATCAACTCAAGCTAAGTCTAGGTCAACACGTCTTGCCATCCATGTCCTCCACCTAGGGTTGGAAGCATACCCCAGCAAAAGAGACATCAGCAAAGGCTGGTATGTGCATACTAAAAGCAATTTGAGCAATATAAGGATATAGGGACATCAAAATATACAAGGCTTCCCAAGTAAGAGATAAGTATCACCCAAAAGGGTATCAAGAGAGTAAAATCACAATAAGAATGATACCTGCCATAAAACAACATATAAAAGGATTGTGCCATAAATAAATCCACTACCATGGTGGTAAACAAAGCACAAGTAGGGCACACACCCCACAATCAATATCATGCATGCATTTGTGAGATAAACATAACACTAGAACAATATAAACACAATTGGCGGCCAAGCACACACTTGAACCTGATAGAGAAAGGAATACTGCCAATCTCCCAATATATAAAATTTTGAGCATGGATTACTGCCACACTCGATTTACAGAGGAATGGTATACTGCCACCCTCCAAATAAGCAATAGGGGAATACTGCCCCAAAACCAATGTAATTACACTACTCTAGTGCTACTGAATCACATTGCATGTATAATGTAGAGGCAAGTAGAAAAGTATAGTCAGAATTATCAAGGTTGCCATCACACAATGGACAACACAAACATATAAACAAATCCACTTCAAAGTGGGCATATATCACCAAGTAAACTTCCACATAACAGTGGACATATAATATCAAAAGTCCAACTTGCACCAAGGCAACAAGATAAGATTCCAAGAGAATATCCATGATCATAATAACAAATAAGATAGTTCGCAAGAACCATGATATCAAAAGATAAGAGCAATGTGTATAGGCTATTGTCCATAGGACCAAGAGATAGAAGACACATAGGCTAATTGCTCAAAAGAATAATCGAGGATGCAAACATACATAAGAGAGAAGAATTGCTCAAAATGAATAATCGGAGATACAAACATACATCAAGAGAGATGAATAAGACATTGCTCAATATAGAAATAATAGGAGATGCAATCATACCTCAACTTCAGAGTCAAACGATCCAGGGTCACATCTAGGTCCAAGCCTAGGCTTCCAAAGCACCTATTAACATATATATGGGATTAGGGTTAGGTTTTATATTGATTTCATAAACCCTAAAAACTACCTTTTTATAACTATATGAATTAGGTTTCCAAAACGATTCCATATTTTATATTATATTTTCCTGAGTTCAAAACATATTTTATTATATTTTTCTGACTTATAAATTATTAGTTATGAAATTTACAAGTTAATTCATTATTAATTAGATCCATTAAAAAACCTATGATCAAACATCAGTTTTAGCCATCAAAACTTATTCCATTAGATAGGCCTTATTTTTATGAATCCAACGACTATTTGTTTATATCTTTCTGATCAGTAAATAATTAGTTATGGATTTTTAAAGCTCGACCAATCAGATAAATCCGATAATGCCACATAGGCGAAGAAAATCCACAAAACAGACCGGGCCCGCATGACCTGGCCCAATAACACATAGACATGTCACCGAGTAAAAAAAAACAAGTTTGTCTCGTTCAAAGCAACGTATGATAGGGCAAAAAGACGATTCTACCCTCCAGAGAAAAACAAAGCGAAAGAGAAAGGTAGGAGGGTAAAATAGGGAAACCAGCGGGCAAACCTTCTCCTTCCCAGGCCACGCCATGGCCGTCACCCCAGAAATCTGTAGGTTGCGAGGGATTGGGGAAAACTGGAATCCTGGCCAAAACCCCAAATTGGAAGCACGAATACCTTCATTTGAACTCCACGGACCGAAACAAGCTCTCAATGAAGCCATCTGCTTCATCCGCGAGCAAAAGTAGGATCACAGAGCTGTTGTCGAAGCTTTAGTTTTAGGGGAAAGGTTCTCGGGCCCGATGAGACTAAACTGCCACTTGCGGATGAGCGGGAGCACAGTTGCGGAGGTCATTGCGCAAGTATACAGAGGTCCAATGATATAGACTCGCTGGGAGAGGGCAAGGGAGAGAAGAACAGAGGAAGAACAGAGGAAATCTGATGGCAGGTGTGAATTCGAGATCTTGTGTGAAACCATAACTTATATAGTTTCCAACGATGCGGAAAGGCTAGGGGAAACTAGACGCGAAGAAATCAGAGAAGAACAAGGAAAGGAAAGAGCGGAAATCCGAGAAAAAGAATCGGAGAGGGAACCTGGTCGGCGCTTGAGAACAGGAGAAAGGAAAGAAAAGAAGAAGACGAGTCAGCAACCGGACGATTTAAATCCAACGGCCCAAGATGGGCTCGTGGTTAAGCAAGCAGAAAAAGAATAGCGTGACAAATAAATCGAAAATCATAAAATTGATTAAAGTTGTAAATTAATTATCTCCCTATTTCTCTCTCCTCTTTTGAGGGTGCAAACGAACCTTAAATTAGGTAAAATTTTGCACAGAGGCTAACTAAAGCATGTAGATTCCGAATATAAAATTAGATTTGCCTTTTATAAACTTTTAATGTGTTAAATAAATCAAATCATATTTTCTCTTTCCTCCTTCATTTATGGTATTAGGATTATCCAAATTTTATGAAACTTGACACACAAGTTATATTCAATGTGTTGGATACGAATTTGCCATCAATTTTACATATTGGAGGTGTTTGAGTATTTAATTAATATTTTGAAGGTTCTACACACTTTCTCTCTCCTGATTTTACCTTTTAAGCAAACTTTCTCCAAATTGGATGAAAATTCACCCAAAGGCTATATTTATTATATAGATCACGAATATAACATTATTTTCCTCTTTTGGAGTCATTTATTATTTTATTTATTAATTACACCTTTTAGGCAATTTCTCTCTCTTAACTTATCATATTATTTCAAGGTTGTCCAAATTAAATGAAAATTGACATGTAAGCTTATTTTGATGTGTAGATTACGAATTTGAAGTCTATTATTTATTTTGAGGCTTTATTACATGGATTACATCATATGGCCCATTAGAGGCCCATTAACCATATTATGCATCCAATTAAGTTATTTATCATCTTATTATCACCAAATGAATTATATGACATATTAGATTACATTATTCACGCATTAGATTATTAGGATCATCCTAACCTCAACCTTGTTTGGCCTAAGACCAAAAGGTTAAAACTTCTAGGGTAGGGTTCGAGATCTGGTATGTTACAGGTATAGAGGTGGAGGTAGAGGTTTCTTCTCCAAGCTGGGACGCAATGTTGGTTGTTTCAGCAGACCAAGATCTGGTGAGGTGACATCTTCTTCTTATGGGCGGCCATCTGGATCATCTACCTCTGTGACTGGTCCACTGAGGCAGGAAACGCGAGTATGTAATACTTGTGGAAGATCACACTCTGGTCAGTGTCAGGGTTCAGAATTTCGAGGTTGTTATCATTGTGGTCGGATGGGACATAAAAAGAAGTTTTGCCCTCAACTTCAACCAGCAGCATCACCAGTTTTTCAGCCCCAGTTTCATGATGTCCAGAGACAACCTCCAGTGGAAGGATCGAGTTCTTCTGTGGCTTCCGGTTCTAGAGGTGGTGGTGTGCCCAGTGGAAGAAGTGGTCAGAGACGACAGCGTGGCAGAGGGAGAGCTTCAGCGCGTTTCTTCTCTTTGACACCTCAGGAAGGTATAATCTCTTCACAAGTCGTTACAGGAGAGATGCTTTTGTTTAATAGTATACCAGTATCAGTTTTGATAGATCCAGGTGCTACTCACTCTTTCATACGACGTTCTTTAGTTGGTGAACTTAATCTGTTAACTCAAGAGTTGGTAGATGAGTTAGTGTTGAGGGTTCCACTAGGTGGACCAACAGTTTTATCTGAGTTCTGTCCCGGATGTTTGTTATCTTTTGGAGGTTACACCTTTGCTGCTAATCTCATACCCCTGGATGTCAATACTTTTCAAGTCATCTTGGGTATGGATTGTCTTGAGACATATCGAGTGCAACTCGATTGTTGGAAGAAGGAAGCTACCTTTCAACAAGGTGAATTTTCTTGTGTCTTTACTGGAAATAGGAAAGTTCTGCCTACGTGCATTGTATCAGCTGTAGTAGCTGATAAGATGCTACAGAAAGGATGTGAAGCGTTCCTTGCTCATGTGGTTGACACTAGAGCAGAGAAGAGCACCACCAGTGTTTATGATGTGCCGGTAGTTAGTGAGTTTTCTGATGTTTTTCCAAAAGAGTTGCCAGGCTTACCTCCTGTCAGAGACATTGATTTTGAGATTCAGTTATATCCAGGTAGTCATCCAGTAGCACTTCCAGCTTATAGAATGGCACCTGCAGAGTTGAAGGAACTCAAGGTGCAGCTGCAGGAGTTGCTGGATAAGGGTTTCATCAGACCCAGTTCTTCACCGTGGGGTGCTCCAGTCCTGTTTGTTAAGAAAAAGGATGGTACCATGCGTCTCTGTATAGACTACAGGTAACTGAACAAGATCACTATTAAGAACAATTATCCTTTGCTGAGAATAGACGATCTGTTTGATCAGTTGCGTGGAGCGACGATCTTCTCTAAAATAGATTTGAGAATTGGATATCATCAGCTCAGAATAAAGGCCTCTGATATTCCCAAAACAGCTTTCAGAACCAGGTATGGGCATTATGAGTTTCTGGTCATGTCGTTTGGGATGACCAATGCCCCAGCAGCCTTTATGGATATGATGAATCGGATTTTCAAACCGTTCCTAGATCAGTTTATTATAGTCTTTATAGATGATATTCTGATCTACTCCAGAGATGATGTACAGCATGAGCAACACCTGAGAGTAGCGTTGCAATTGTTGAGGCAATACCACCTGTATGCTAAGTTTAGCAAGTGTGAGTTCTGGTTGGCCGAGGTAGCATTTCTTGGACATGTTATCTCGAGAGATGGAGTTAGCGTTGACCCTAAGAAAGTTGATTCTGTACTTCAGTGGGAACAGCCTAAGACTCCTACTGAGATTAGAAGTTTCTTGGGATTAGCAGGCTATTACAGAAGGTTTATACAGAACTTCAGTGTACTAGCATCACCCCTGACACGTTTGACGAGGAAGAATGCACCGTTTGTTTGGTCTGATAACTGTGAGAAGAGTTTTCAGATCTTGAAGAGGAAGTTGACCACAGCGCCAGTGTTGGTTTTGCCAGAGGCAGATAAAGGTTATACAGTGTTCTGCGATGCTTCCAGGAGAGGTTTAGGTTGTGTGTTGATGCAAGAAGACAAGGTTGTGGCCTATGCATCTAGACAGCTTAAGAAGAACGAAGAGAACTACCCTACTCATGATCTGGAATTAGCTGCTATAGTTCATGCTCTTAAGACATGGCGTCACTACCTGTACGGTGAGACATGTCAGGTGTTTACAGACCATAAGAGTTTGAAATATATCTTCACTCAGAAGGATTTGAATCTGAGACAGCGCATATGGCTTGAGCTGATTAAAGATTATGAGGTGACAATCGATTACCATCCTGGTAAAGCGAATGTTGTGGCAGATGCCTTGAGTAGGAAGTCAAGTTCAACAGCTGATGCATTTTCTATGGCATGTTTCAAGAGAGACTTGCTTGTAGATATGTGAAAGTTGAACTTAGACTTGGATGTGTCTAGACAGAGTGGGTTGATTGCTCAGATGCAGGTCAAACCTACTTTCTATGATCAGATTAAGGTGTTGCAACAGTGTGATGACGAGTTGTGGCAGGTTATGCAGGATATGTCAGAAGGTAAAAGGTCAGAATTCAGGTTTTCTGACGATGGTGTGTTGTATCTTCATGACAGGTTGTGTGTACCTGGGAACAGTGAGCTGAAAGAGCAGATTCTTGAAGAAGCGCATGCTTCTATGTATGTTATGCATCCAGGTAACACAAAAATGTACAGGAATCTCAAAGAGCTGTACTGGTGGTCTGGTATGAAAAGAGATGTGGCTGAGTACGTGGCTAGATGTGGAGTGTGTCAGCAGGTTAAAGCTAAGCATCAAAAACCTGCTGGTACCTTGCAGTCGCTTCCTATACCTGAATGGAAATGGGAACACATCACGATGGATTTCGTGGTAAGGTTACCCAGGACGCCTAGAGGTTCGGACTCGATATGGGTGATTGTGGATAGACTAACTAAGTCTGCTCACTTTCTTCCTGTCAAGTCAACTTTTGATGTTCCGAAGCTGGCCAAGATATATGTGGACGAGGTAATCAGATTGCACGGTATTCCAGTTTCCATTATTTCTGACAGAGACCCTAAGTTCACATCCAGGTTTTGGGATCAGTTACATCGTGCGTTGGGCACAAGGTTGAGGTTCAGTACATCATTTCACCCGCAGACGGATGGTCAGTCTGAGAGGACCATTCAGACTCTTGAAGACATGCTAAGAGCATGCGTTCTGCAATTCAGAGGTAACTGGGAAGAACACTTAAGCCTGATGGAGTTTGCATATAACAACAGCTACCATTCTAGTCTTGGAATGGCCCCATATGAAGCTCTATATGGCAGAAAGTGCAGATCACCAGTTTGTTGGTACGAGGTTAGCGAGAAAGAAATTCTTGGACCTGAAATAGTCAATATAACTACAGAGAAGATATCTATGATCAGGGAGCAGTTGAAGGCTGCTCAGGACAGGCAGAAAAGTTATGCAGGGAGACGACGTCGACCTCTTGAGTTTGAGGTTGGTGACGAGGTTTATCTGAAAGTTTCACCGTGGAAAGGAGTGCTAAGGTTTGGCAAGAGAGGTAAATTGACTCCTAGGTATATGGGCCCATATCCTATCGTTGAGAGGATTGGACTTGTAGCCTACAGGTTGGATTTGCCGTCTGAGTTGGCAAATCTTCATGATGTGTTTCATGTGTCTATGCTGAAGAAGTGTCATCCCGGTACAGAAAAGATTTTAGATCCAGTACCGGCACAGCTTAGGATAGATGTGTCCTACGTGGAAGGACCAGTGCAGATAGTTGATCACCGAATCAAGAAGCTTAAGAATCGCGAGTTATCTTTAGTGAAAGTTTTGTGGAGGAATCACAATATAGAGGAAGCTACGTGGGAGCTTGAATCAGAGATGCGTAACAAGTTTCCTTTTCTCTTTTAGGAATTTCGGGACGAAATTCTTATAAGGGAGGGAGATTGTTATGACCCACATTTCATTTTACCAGTAAGTACCTTGGTTAGTGCATAATTGAACTAGTTATGTTGAGATGAGTACTTGCTTTTTTTAATAGTGTTTTGAGCTTTGAGCTAGTGTTAATGTATCATTAGCTTGTTCTCGTGCCCTGAGGTTGAGGACAAGTTTGTGCTTGATCCGTTGCCAGAGAAATCACACGAAACCGACCTACGAGTAAAAAGATATGAGCTTTTTAGCGAGCAAGGACCTATATGTAATTTCCGAAAGTTCTTGGGTAATTTGCATCCGGCCCCGTGGGCGCCCTTCCTTATCCCTTCTTTAGTTTTTCCTTTATTAGCTTTGTTAGCCGACCTTGAATGAACGATACGTTCATTCCTTCAGTTGCCGCTTGAGAAAAACAGAGAAAGGGAGAGGGAGAGAGCGAGCTAGAGGAGAAAGCTGGGCAATCAAGCCCCTCCTTCTCCGTTCTTCTTCAATTCCTCATCTTCTCCAGCCGAATCAGCCAACCACTTCACCTTCTTCCCCTTCCCCTTCTTCTTCTTCCCCATTCCTGCTGCCCGGCCAAGATAGAAGCCGACCAAGGAGGTGCTAGGAGCGGCCAAAGGCGTGAAAAGCAACGTCTACGGGTTGCTGCTAGGTCGTCTTGAAGTTCCCAAGGTATTTCGTGCAGAGATTTCCCACGAATCGACCCCGAATCCACCTTCTTCCTCGGGGATTTCCATTTCTGCGCAGGTTGCATGGCGTGCAAAGTTACAGAAAGCTGATGTCGGGGATTTCTGTTTCTACACAGGTTTGCACGGCGTGCAGATCAGTTACACGGCGTGCAGATCAGTTGCACGGCGTGCAAATCAGTTGCACGGGGTGCATATCAGTTGCACGGGGTGCAGATCAGTTGCACGGGGTGCAAAGTTGCAGAAAAATAGAACATAAATGTTTCTGCCCAGATTGCACGGGGTGCAAATCAGTTGCACGGCGTGCAAAGTTGCAGAAAAGCAGAATTAGGCGTGTTTGTGGACGTTTTCGGTGTATACGAACACACCGAATTGGGTGAGTATTATCTCACTTAATTATCAAGGTTTAACTCGTTTAATTGTAGATATTGCATATATGAAAATGATGTTTATGTGTATATGTGGGTAATAGAGATTACTCGGATGTCGAGCATAGTTATCATCCCTAGACTTTTAATTTGCATAGTTTAAATGAAATGAAATGATTAGTAATATAAATGTGCATGCCTTACGTGTAATTTCAGTAAGATGCAAATAAATGTGATAAAGTATTTCAGGTTGAGTTTTCCTTTCAATACAGTATATTTGAATGTTCAGTAATATGAAATCAGTATAGAGACGTGGAATAGATATGAAATCTATTTACAGTGAACGAATCTATTTGCATGAAAGCATAGTTGAGTTATGAGTTATTGCGATATAAGTGAATAGTTGTTGCACTATATATAGAAATGTTATGAAAGTTGAATTTCTAGTTTCAGCTAGTGAATTGCAGAATTGCAGTATATTCCAGTAGTCGAATATGTGAGAGAGAGACACAATGTTATAAGAGTTTTCTTGTTATAATAAAATGTGTTAGACTTAGATGCCCTGACACCGTAGAACCCCTTTGAGAGGTCTGTGCCTTAGGGGTGAAACGACCTACCTAGCGTGTGTCTAGATGGTCGGTGGCTCGTGTTCAACAATAATCTGTGCGTGTGTCACGAGGACAGAGAGGCAGTGTTCAACAATAATCCGTGCGTGTGTCACGGTGGCACTGGAAGTAAATAGGGGTTATTCAACAATAATCTGTGTGTGTGTCACAGTGGTAACCCAGACTCTCCGCCCGTGTGCTCAGGTTAGAGGAGGAGTCTAGAGTACACTCTTTGAGAGTGCAGTGAGGCCGTGTGAGCCTGAGAGTCCTGACGCAGACCAGGACGGCAGTCAGACTTAGCATTTCCCGGGTGTGTCGCTAAGTCTTGTACGGTGGGTTCGTAGTTCGCTACAAGACTTTATATGTAGAGTACAGTGCATATGATCAGGGCATAAGTTAAAAGATGATTACTTAGAATTAAGGTAGATTAATATGAAACTTGTGTATGTTCAGATTTAGAATTTATAATACTTGTTCTTTAAATGTTCAGTATACTTTTCTGCGATAATTGCACTGTTTAATTTGAACTGCTCAGTTTGTTATTTTATCCACATATTCCTGTTAAATGTAAAATATGGAGTTATCCGATGATGGCTAAGTGAAATATTATTCACTGAGCGAGTAGGCTCATTCCTCTACTCCAACATTTTCAGGTCAGCGACAGTTTCAGGAATCAGAAGGATCTTTTCATCCTAACGCTTAATCTGTAGAAGGTATATGTAGTTAGTTTAGTTAGATAGTGGTCTCTTAGTCCTTTCCCCTCGGTCCTTGGGACATGGCGTGGGTGAGAGAGAGTGTGTATGTGGAATGTGTATAAAGATGTAAATTAACTGTTATGTTTACTTTCTGTTAAACAATGTTACATGTTGTAAACTCTGCTTATGTTCTCTAGCCAATTTAATTGAAATGATTCCGCAATAGTTTATTATGTTTTAGTTTACAGCAATATCCGGATATCATTATGAGGTGTTAAAAAGAAAAAGTTCTCAGTGATTTGTTATGTGATAATCCCTCCGTCGTGCCCTAATCTCGTGATTAGTGGTTAGTGTGAGATCGGGGTGTGACAGATTAACTCTAAGAGAAAACATGAGAGCAGTATCAAGTCCCCTATTTACAGATCTTTTACTTCACATTGGAAATGGAACAAAAGAATCTATAGTGGATGATCAAATTGAAATCCCCAAATGTATGGTGATCGAATTCACTGATGAAAGATCTTCAAAGCATGACCTGATACGAGAAATATTTCTTGAACTCATGGATTCTAAAGCCAACATTTACTCCCTCACTAGCCATGCAATTGTGACTATAAAAAATGAGTTTGTTGATGAAATAAATGAGATCATGATTGATATCTTTCTAGGAGATAAAAAAGAGTACTTCAGCTTCGATTATGCTATTGATAACACCAATCAATATCAAGAAGAAGAGTTTTTGAATTCTCTGAATCCTGACGGTCTTCCACCACATAAGTTTATCTTAAAAAGAAATTGTCCTATTATGTTACTTAGAAATATTGATCCTTTCTCAGGTCTTTACAATGGTACATGACTTATTTGTAAGAACTTCAACAAGTATATCATTGATGTTGAAATAGTAATAGGCCATAAGAAAGGACAAAGAGTTTTCATCCCAAGAATTCCATTAATGCCAAAATACAATGAAAAGTTACCATTTTCATTCAAGAGACTACAATTTCCCGTTCGCTTATGTTACACGATGACAATCAACAAATCACAAGGACAAACTTTAAATAAAGTTGGAATATATCTGCTTCAACCTATTTTCTCTCATGGTCAACTATATGTGGCTTTCTCTAGGGTAAGATCACCTAATGATATCAAAATTCTCATTAGACCAGCTTCAACAGAAAAATTAAACAGTACAACAACAAGAAACATTGTCTATAGTGAGATATTATCAGTTGTAGGGATAATTGAAGTACATGGTGAGCAATATGCAGTAACTTTCAATGTTATTATAGCTTTTTATGTAATTTTCTAAATATATGATTTTTACATTTTGCCATAATATAACATGTTTAATATTTTTGTTGAATTAGACCAAGATGAGCAAGGAATACCAATTTCTACATGAGATCGATCAAAGTATTCATGTATGGAAAGTAAAGGCGAAGGTCTATGAGATGACAGGTCCTGCAACTTCAAGAGATGGGAAACATAAGTATAAGAGACTAGGATTCATTGATGAAAAGGTATTCCAATGGTTCATATAAATTTATTTTCATAATTGTTATAGGATCATGGTAACAATTAGTACATAATCAGAGGTTAATTTACTTCACTATAATATAATATACATTACAAATTCTCAGGGAATGAAGATGAAAGCAGTGATATTCAATGAGGACATTGAAAAGTTCAACAACAATTTTGAATTGAATAACACATATTATATATCAAGAGCAACATTGTCACTACTTAAATCAGAATATTATTCAGAAAAATCATATGATCATAGATGTCAAATGGTGATAAAAAGATTCACAACTGTTGAAAAAGCTGAAGATGACATACTCTATGAAGAATTAATGAAACTGGATCTTTTTCCGTTATCTAATTTCTTACATGCAGAGAAGGTTCCTCCACTAATAGGTAAATCATTTTTCTTTGAACATCAAATTATATTTTTTCTATCGTATGCATTTTTTTCTGATTCATCTACAAACTTTGAAAAATATATAACAGATATCGTCGCAATAGTTGTGAGTGTTCTTCCTAAACAAGAAACAAAAAGAAAAAGAGACCAACTGGATGTCACCTTTCAGGATATTATTCTAATTGACTCTTCGTAAGTATAAATATTGTATATGCCTTTAGTTAAAAATTATATCACTTATCTTATTATATTCATGATATTTGAATGCAAGTAGCAACCCTGACTACATGGGGAAATTTCATCACCGACCATTGTGAAAGAATTGTGAAACTTTTACATCTAAAGCCAACTATAGCTGCCAAATATTTGATATCTAAGGAATTCTATGGTAAGTATCATTTTGATAAAATTATAATGTCAATTTTATAAAATTATTATGTCAAATTTTCCTTATGTATTGATCTTTCATACTTCATATAGGAAAACGGACACTGTCTACTGGTAGAGAAACAAAAATATTAGTTAATCCAGAACTAGATGAGGTCAAGGAATTAGAAAAATGGTAACATATATATACTCATATGTGGTAGTTATCATCCAACAAAACTTCTAATATGATTTCTAATTTCTCATCTAGGAAAATTATCAACTCAAACCTTCTCCAAGACACCATGACTAGCTACCAAAACAAGAAGTTTATCACAAATCCCATTGGTGAAGTTGTAATGTCTACTAATCAGGTGACATCAATTTCTTCTTACTGTGTTTCTTTTTCATCATACTTCTAATTTTATTCTACATACGTACATTTACACAGGAATGTGTCTATCTGATAAAGCCGACACGAGTTTCTATTTTGAATCCACAAGATTTGTAGTATATGTCTTGCAATAGTTGTCATAAGAAGACTAGTGTGGTCCATACTACATAGTACTTCTGTGAAAATTGTTATAAAGAATCAATTGCAAAACCTTGGTGATTAATATTTTTTATTGTTCTAATACCTATACTTCATTCTTTCAATACCTCATGACTTCTTATAACACTATGCTAGGTGTATCCTAAAGCTTCAACTCGAGGGTGACAGTTGTACAATGGTTGCTACTCTATTTGGAAAACAAGCCCAAGATCTATTCTCATGTGACCCTACTGTCTTGATGACACTCAATACTAAGGTAATTGACATAAGCAATACATATTTATGACATTTTTAAGACACTTATACTACTAATATGCATACAACTTGTGACCTCGTTGAGAAATGGCAATTACAACTGACTAGCATGTGCCTTATCTTTGAGGTACAAGTTGGAAAGAAGTACATAGTGTAACATCCCTGACCTGGGTTATGAGGTAACCCTATTTTTTTTGGCTAATAAAGTTTCTTATAACTTTAATATAATCCTCTAAGGTGCTTGTTATCATGCGACACACTTATGTTTCAATTTTGGTCTCGATTGAATGTTGTTTGAGCAATTTTCCTTTGTTTTGGACCAAAGTGCAATTTACCCAAATTGAGGGGCTATAATGCAAAATGTCACATGTTGAACATGCCTCATGTGTTTTAACATCATTATAGAGAGAATTATGCAAGGTGGTGGCATGTGGAAAGCATAAATTCCAAGTTTGAACTTGTTTGAACAATGTTGGTACCTTGTGCACCAATTTTGGTACAAATTGTAATTTACCCAAAATATGGGGTTGATATGCAAATTACCACCTCTAGAATGTCCCTACTTCCTCTATGTATTATTTAGAGGATATATAATGAATGATACACCATGTTTGGATCAATTATGAATGATGATACTCTTGGTGATGAAATGACCAAGAAAAAGGGTTGAATTTGGAAGCTTAACTTGAGTTGTATCAAGTTGAAAAGGTTATATATGAGTGCCTATCGGTCATGGATCCCAAGGAGGTGTCCCATATCGTTTTGTGAACTCTTGGCAAAGTCCATATCGTGCAAATTACCACAAGGAGTTGAGGTGTGACGGCCAACAAGTTTCCTTAGAAAAAGTGTATCGGCTTGACTTAAAATAGTGATTACACCTAGATGACTTATCCAAATGGATAAGCAATGGATGAATTTGCATCTCTAGATGATCCTCAACCTTTTTGAATATCAAGATAAATGTTTATGCATGCATGAACACGTGTCACCCATGCATGACACGTGGCACCTACTAGCTCAAAATGTTGACACCTCATTTTTGCCCTCCTTCATGAACAACAAGTATATATACCCCTAGTTTCACCCCTTGGTGCAATTTTGCGACCCTTACCACCCTCATACCCTAAGGTATCGTGCATAGAGCTCCCATATCATGAAGTGATGCTGTGGTATCGTGCATGGGCCTTGGGATATCGCCCAAGTAGGTGATATTGGCCATATAGGGTGATATCAGCCATAGAGTGAAGTTTTGACTCCAAGTGAGTGTCATATCGTGAAAGTGAGTGCCATATTGTTCAAGAGGGGTGGCATATCGTGCAAGGACACTAGTGTATCGTGAAAAGGTGTTAAGGAGCACGAAGGAGCTCATACTTAACCCTAAGGTGAGGATACGATCATCTTCAACCTTGGATTGAAGCATGAATTTAGGGTTTTTATCTTCCTTTCTTTTCTTCTTCATCAATTGATTATCCATGGTGATTCTTTGCATATAGAGGAGTTTTGAAGTCCATATTCAACCTTAGGAACGTGGAGCTTTGTAGCTTGGAGCTTTGAAGTCATTCTTAAGGCAGTTTATATAACTTGAACTCAACCATGTTATTATTCTTCACCTGAATTGCTATAATTAGTGAAATACTTTTAATTCCGAAATTTCATGAAATAGATGATGAGATTATGAGTTCTAGTAGTTTCTTATACCTGTTTACATGAACTATAACAGTTATAACTAAGGTCTATAGCTTGAAGATGGTGATATCACCTTATAAAAGTGATATCGGATGCAAGCACACAAGAAAGTACCTTTAACCCGATATGATGATGCACCTACTTCACTTGAATGATATGGATATGAATGAATACATTGTTGCACGATATGGGGGGTGTAGTATATACCTATTGCATGATAGGGAGTCAAGTATAGACTCCATGCACGATACAAGGTCAATTGTATACTTGTAAGTTGATAAGAAACCCTAATTTGGGTAACCCAATATAAGTGAAGTATAACAAGTGTTGTTGCATGACATGGTTGCACGACATGGTTGCATGACATAGTTGCACGACATGGTTGCATGATAGGGTTGCACGATACACAACCCTAGATGATATGGTAACCCTAATCCATCATGGCTAACCCTAGACGGTGACTGGCCCGATAGGGTGATTGAATGTACTTCTAGCCCGACATGGTGATGGTTTGATACCTCATAAGTATCATGGGTGACACATACATATACCTTGTGCCCGATATGAGGTCAAGAAGATACCTCATGCCCGATATGGAGACAAGTACAAATCCTAACCCGATATGGTGAGTGTTCATACACCTCCAACCCAAGACACCTTGTAAAGGTGAGAGTAAGACACTCTTAGGAGTAATGAGTGTAACACCAAGTAATGGTATGACTGATACCTTGATAGGTGAAACACCTAAAGTGATTGATAATGGTTAATCCTATATCAACAATGTCTCAACCTGAGATGAGTCCATATCAATTGATTATGGTTGGACAATTCAAATGTATGACTCATGATCAATACACTACAAAATAAATGTGATGGGATAGTGCATAAAGTATTAGGATGGAGAATACCCTAATACAAGATAAGTTGAGGAACTTAAGTAAGTTAAAAGTAATGAGGGAAGTGATACACCAAGGCATGGTAAAGATCACATCCAACACTTTAAGGTTGTTACACCTTGATGCACCTTAAATCCAATATACTTGGATGAGTAACACATGATGTGTGTCATGTCAATTATTACATTGAGATGGAATGCACTTTGATAAGTGTAGGCTATCATACCTTGAGAAAGGGTTAAGCCAAGTTAAATAAGTATGATTGAATACTTATGATGTTCATGTATGCTCCTAGATGTGTGGAGCAATGAATTAGGCTTTGGATTGATAATATGAACTTGAAACCCTATTCGGCTATAAAGGGAAACACTAACCCTAATAGTTGTTGCCTAGTGAGAGGTGACAAGATGTTTAATGGGCCTTGTGAGACATGTGAATAGTTGTTGCCTAGTGAAAGGTGACAAGATGATTAATGGGCCTAGTGATCCATGTGAATAATTGTTGCCTAATGAAAGGTGACAAGATGTTTATAAAAGTCTCATGTAAGGAATGGTAATGTGCAAAATAAACTAAGGGAAATGGAAACCAATAACTTCATAATAATAATAAATGGTTATAATAATAATAAAATCTTGATCATACATGCTTTATGAATGAGAATTGATGTGATGGCTTGCCCCAGGGTATAATGCCTAGTAAAATGATGTGATAACAAATGATGAATTTAAGGGATTGATATCCCATAACTAATGTGTAATCAGGAGTGGTTAGAGTCCACTGTCTGGTGGTGTAATCAGGTTTGGTTACGGACCAATACCTAGAAGAGGCGTAAAGCCTATAATCAGGATTGGTTAAAGTCCAATACCTGGCAGAGGCGTGAAGCCTGTAATCAGGATTGGTTAAAGTCAAATACCTGGCAGAGGCATAAAGCCTGTAATCAGGAGTGGTTAGAGTCCACAGCCTGGCTGTGTAATCAGGATTGGTTAAAGTCCAATGCCTGGCAGAGGCGTGAAGCCTGTAATCAGGATTGGTTAAAGTCCAATACCTGGCAGAGGTGTGAAGCCTGTAATCAGGAGTGGTTAGAGTCCACTGCCTGGCGGTGTAATCAGGTTTGGTTACGGACCAATACCTGGCAGAGGCATAAAGCCTGTAATCAGGAGTGGTTAGAGTCCACTGCCTGGCTGTGTAATCAGGATTGGTTAAAGTCCAATACCTGGCAGAGGCGTGAAGCCTGTAATCAGGAGTGGTTAGAGTCCACTGCCTGGCAGAGGCGTGAAGCCTGTAATCAAGATTGGTTAAAGTCCAATACTTGGCAGAGGCGTAAAGCCTGTAATCAGGAGTGGTTAGAGTCCACTGTCTGGCTGTGTAATCAGGATGGTTAAAGTCTAATACCTGGTAGAGGCATGAAGCCTATAATAACACAGGATTGGTTAAATCCCAATGCCTGGAATAATAACACAGAATTGGTTAAATCCCAATGCCTGGAATAATAACACAGGATTGGTTAAATCCCAATGCCTGGAATAATGCATATGATTGGCATAGTCCAATGCTTGGACAGGATATGATGATGTATACTCACATGACTGGTACAATTCAATATCTGGTTAGTAGATTGGCTGAGGCCAACAGATAGAAATGAGAATGATTCATGGATGACAAACCATGATAATGAGCATCACAGGATAAGCTTGAGATAATATGATGGGTAAATGATATACGTGTTCTCCATATTCCTTATAAAGTGAATAGATGAATTACTGCTCTATCATAGACATCTGCAATGCTTTAAAATATGAGAATGTTCTAAACAGCTTATCCACTGCTCAGTTTAATACTATTTAACTGTGATAATAACATTGTTGGCGGAGAGTTATATCTCTCACTGGGGCAATTTTCAATTGTCTCACCCCCGTGGGATCAAAATTTTTAGGTGGACGTGCACGAGGAGGTGAAGACCTTTTTGCAGAAAAAGAATAACAGCAATAGGGACAGCAGTGACAACTCAGGTTGAGTGTAGTGTCTGTCATGTCTTGTAGATAGAAGTCCTATGTGTCATCTCTGTACTCTCAGGTCCTTGGAGTTGGTTCGTTATGGTTTCATGAACGATCTGAGGTTTTTGGCTTGTAAGCCTCGAGGTTTTATGTTGCTTCAGTATATGTTTTGACAAAGCAACTGTTATATGTTATTCTCGAGAAGAGATGGTACAGTGTATGTACAATGTGAACAATGATGTATATAAAGTTTTGGTTCTGCCTTAAAGAGTTTTCCTAGAAATGGATCTCTTTGCAAAATGGTTTTAATTTTAAGTGATTTTTGTTAATCAGTTGTTTATGTTGAAATTCCGCTTAATTAGTAACGATTTGTTTGTCGGTTTGGCGACTGTCGTTACAAGTTTGGTATCAAAGCCTAAGGTTCATTGAGTCTACAGAGACATTGGACTAAGGTGTTGAGTCTGTGTTACTGTCCTCCAGTATACCCTATAGTGAATTCTGCTTATGCAGAAGAAAGGGTAAAGTTTAAAAATGACTGGAGAACACGAGGAACACATTGCTGAGAACAATGTTGTTGCACCAAGAAAGGGTGCAAGGGATAATGTAAGAGAAGAATGAATGCCTGAGAATTCCCATCATGACCCGATCACGATAAAGAATCCTATGTTTATGCTCTTGTTGGGCAGGTTAGGACAACAATGATACATATAGTAGGCTGGATACTAACATTACAACATAGGTTACCAGTCCTCAATGCAGAAACTTTGGCCTTTGGAAGGGGTTCCTGAATGACATAGTCATGTTGGAACAGTGGAAAATGTGGGAAAGATTAACATATGGCAAGAAAGTAGACTCTGCCATAAGTTTAGACATATAGTATATCTATGATGGCAAAGCCCAAGAAGGGGCAATAAGCTAAGAATTAAGGAAAGATCTCTACAATTCTAGAGACATTGGCATAGTTATTCTAAAAAGCCAAAATTTTTGATGCCATTAGTGCAATAAATGCCTAGTATACCAAGGCAATAGCCACTAAGTAAAGGCAAAGGTCCTAACTTTCCACCTATAAGAACCCATGGCTTAGTCTCTACATCGGTAATGAGACCGATAAGACTATGGTATGAGGATAATACATGGACATGTTAAGCATACTAAACCCTTTTATTCAAAAATAAGGGAGTAAATGACCCAACAACCGAGGTAGACTCGGTAGGGCTTATGAAAGTTACAACCTAATAGTGTAAAAAGGCAAAAGAAACAACATGAAACAGCTAGACTCTATGTTTGAGTCAACCTGAAGTGGTGAATGACTGTGAGGGGTGACATCTGATATGTCTTCTCTTGATTTTATCTGGTAATCATAAGAAGGTAGTTGTTGTTGAGCTTCTTGTAATTAGTCCTATGAGGACATGAGGAAGAGATAAGAAGGATAAAAACCTATATTCATATTAATATTCTCTTATATGTTTCGAAATTTCTCTCTTCATGTAGAAAAGGAAGAGACGTAAAAGAAACACCTAGAGAAAATATGAGATACAAAGTAGTAAAAATTTGAAGAAATGAAACATAACATAAAACAAATGCATACTACCTAATTTTAGTTCTTGAATACCCTGGCAAGGTATTCATCTATTGAAGGTAAGTATGGCACTCTTAGATTGCTATCTTTCTGATTACTCTGATCAAGTAGTCATTTTGAGACAATCTAAAGAGTATAATGAAGTCAAAGATGTGGCATGGATATTTCTACCACATCCTAATTGATATATGGAGAAATCTGAGTTAATCATAGATCAACTGATAAACAAAAGAAGATGTTTAGAATAATGTATACCCTGGTCCTCAGACCTAGAGGTAACAGTTACTGATGAGAGGTAACAATGTTCAGTGATGGACTGAGGGTTTGAATACCCAGATCTAGTAATCATGATGATGATGTGATGTGTTTATGGCACATATAATGGGTACCAAGGTAAAGAATCCTAGTATCCAAAAACTTTCAATGATATGAGAAAATGGGAACATGACTCCTGATAAGAAGTAATGTTTGGTTACCTAGAGGGGCCAACTTTGAAATTTGTCCAGTTACATACTGTAGTATGGATACCATTTGTTAGGGGTTTATGCCCCGCATAAACATGACATCTGAAAATATGTAAGTTGAAAAGGTAACACATCAATAAGGTAAACTGAGTTAAATAAGGTATGTATAATGATTCTCCGACTAAGAAAAATGTTACCTGACACATAGTTGACTCTACAGTCAATAATGAAAAGGACAATGGAGTATGTGTCCTGTGTGACAGATTATATGATAATCATGTGTGGAAAAACTTTGTGCTAGTCAAAGTTCTATAGTGTCTCCATGACATTAAGATGTTATGTGGAGACTTGATGGTATAATAAATGAATAAAATCTATCTCTCTTTTTCTTGGGATTTCGGGGACGAAATCCTTGTTAGGGGTTTATAATTGTAACATCCCTAACCTGGGTTATGAGGTAACCCTATTTGTTTTGATTAATAAAGTTTCTTATAACTTTAATATAATCCTCTAAGGTTCTTGTTATCATGCGACACACTTATGTTTCAATTTTGGTCCCGATTGAATGTTGTTTGAGCAATTTTCCTTTATTTTGGACCAAAGTGCAATTTACCCAAATTGAGGGGCTATAATGCAAAATGTAACATGTTGAACATGCCTCGTGTGTTTTAACATCATTATAGATAGAATGATGCAAGGTGGTGGCTTGTGTAAAGCCTAAATTCCAAGTTTGAACTTGTTTGAACAATGTTGGTACCTTGTGCACCAATTTTGGTACAAATTGTAATTTACCCAAAATATGGGGTTGATATGCAAATTACCACCTCTAGAATGTCCCTACTTCCTCTATGTATTATTTATAGGAGAGAGAATGAATGAGACACCATGTTTGGATCAATTATGAATGATGATACTCTTGGTGATGAAATGACCAAGAAAAAGGGTTGAATTTGGAAGCTTAACTTGAGTTGTATCAAGTTAAAAAGCTTATATATGAGTATCGGCCATGGAGCCCAAGGAGGTGTCCCATATCGTTTTGTGAACTCTTGGAAAAGTCCATATCGTGCAAAGTACCTCAAGGAGGTGAGGTGTGACGCCCAACAAGTTTCCTTAGAAAAAGTGTATCGGCTTGATTTAAAATAGTGATTACACCTAGATGACTTATCCAAATGGATAAACAATGGACGAATTTGCATCTCTATATGATCCTCAACCTTTTTGAATGTCAATATAAATGTTTATGCATGCATGAACACGTGTCACCCATGCATGACACGTGGCACTTACTAGCTCAAAATGTTGACACCTCATTTTTGCCCTCCTTCATGAACAACAAGTATATATACCCCTAGTTTCACCCCTTGGTGCAATTTTGCGACCCATACCACCCTCCTACCCTAAGGTATCGTGCATAGAGCTCCCATATCGTGAAGGGATGATGTGGTATCGTTCATGGGCCTTGGTATATCGCCCATGGCAAGAGCATATCGCCCAAGTAGGTGATATTGGCCATATAGGGTGATATCGGCCATAGAGTGAAGTTTTGACTCCAAGTGAGTGTCATATCGTGCAAGCGAGTGCCATATCATGCAAGAGGGGTGGCATATCGTGCACAGACACTAGTGTATCGTGCAAAGGTGTTAAGGAGCAAGTAGGAGCTCATACTTAACCCTAAGGCGAGGATAAGATCATCTTCAACCTTGGATTGAAGCATGAATTTAGGGTTTTGATCTTCCTTTCTTTTCTTCTTCACCAATTGATTATCCATGGTGATTCTTTGCATATAGAGGAGTTGTGAAGTACATCTTTAACCTTAGGAACGTGGAGCTTTGGAGCTTGGAGCTTTGAAGTCATTCTTAAGGTGAGTTATATAACTTGAACTCAACCATGTTATTATTCTTCACCTGAATTGCTATAATTAGTGAAATACTTTTAATTCCGAAATTTCCTGAAATAGTTGATGCGATTATGAGTTCTAGTAGTTGCTTATACCTGTTGACATGAACTATAACAGTTATAACTAAGGTCTATATCTTGAAGATGGTGGTATCACCTTATAAAAGTGATATTGGGTGCAAGCACACAAGAAAGTACCTTTAACCTGATATGATGATGCACCTACTTCACTTGAACGATATGGATATGAATGAATACATTGTTGCAAGATATGGGGGGTGTAGTATATACCTATTGCATGATAGGGAGTCAAGTATAGACTCCATGCACGATACAAGGTCAATTGTATATTTGTAAGTTGACAAGAAACCCTAATTTGGGTAACCCGATATAAGTGAAGTATAACAAGTGTTGTTGCACGACATGGTTGCATGACATAGTTGCACGACATGGTTGCATGACATAGTTGCACGACATGGTTGCACGATAGGGTTGCACGATACACAACCCTAGATGATATGGTAACCCTAATCCGTCATGGCTAACCCTAGATGGTGACTGGCCCGATAGGGTGATTGAATGTACTTCTAGCCCGACATGGTGATGGGTTGATACCTCATAAGTATCATGGGCGACACATACATATACCTTGTGCCCGATATGAGGTCAAGAAGATACCTCATGCCAGATATGGAGACAAGTACAAATCCTAACCCGATATGGTGAGTGTTCATACACCTCCAACCCAAGACACCTTGTAAAGGTGAGAGTAAGACACTCTTAGGAGTAATGAGTGTAACACCAACTAATGGTATGACTGATACCTTGATAGGTGAAACACCTAAAGTGATTGATAATGGTTAATCCTATATCAACAATGTCTCAACCTGAGATGAGTCCATATCAATTGATGATGGTTGGACAATTCAAATGTATGACTCATGATCAATACACTACAGAATAAATGTGATGGGCTAGTGCATAAAGTATTAGGATGGAGAATACCCTAATACAAGATAAGTTGGGGAACTTAAGTAAGTTAAAAGTAATGAGGGAAGTGATACACCAAGGCATGGTAAAGATCACATCCAACACTTTAAGGTTGTTACACCTTGATGCACCTTAAATCCAATATACTTGGGTGAGTAACACATGATGTGTGTCATGTCAATTGTTACATTGAGATGGAATGCACTTTGATAAGTGTAGGCTATCATACCTTGAGAAAGGGTTAATCCAAGTTAAATAAGTATGATTGAATACTTATGATGTTCATGTATGCTCCTAGATGTGTGGAGCAATGAATTAGGCTTTGGATTGATAATATGAACTTGAAACCCTATTCGGCTATAAAGGGAAACCCTAACCCTAATAGTTGTTGCCTAGTGAGAGGTGACAAGATGTTTAATGGGCCTTGTGATACATGTGAATAGTTGTTTCCTAGTGAAAGGTGACAAGATGATTAATGGGCCTAGTGAGCCATGTGAATAATTGTTGCCTAATGAAAGGTGACAAGATGTTTATAAAAGTCTCATGTAAGGAATGGTAATGTGCAAAATAAACTAAGGGAAATGGAAACCAATAACTTCATAATAATAAAAAATGGTTATAATAATAATGAAATCTTGATCATACATGCTTTATGAATGAGAATTGATATGATGGCTTGCCCCAGGGTATAATGCCTAGTAAAAGGATGTGATAACCAATGATGAATTTAAGGGATTGATATCCCATAACGAATGTGTAATCAGGAGTGGTTAGAGTCCACTGCCTGGTGGTGTAATCAGGTTTGGTTACGGACCAATACCTGGCAAAGGCGTAAAGCCTGTAATCAGGATTGGTTAAAGTCCAATACCTGGCAGAGGCGTGAAGCCTGTAATCAGGATTGGTTAAAGTCCAATACCTGGAAGAGGCGTAAAGCCTATGATCAGGAGTGGTTAGAGTCCACTGCCTGGCTGTGTAATCAGGATTGGTTAAAGTCCAATACCTGGCAGAGGCGTGAAGCCTGTAATCAGGATTGGTTAAAGTCCAATACCTGGCAGAGGCGTGAAGCCTGTAATCAGGAGTGGTTAGAGTCCACTGCCTGGTAGTGTAATCAGGTTTGGTTACGGACCAATACCTGGCAGAGGCGTAAAGCCTGTAATCAGGAGTGGTTAGAGTCCACTGCCTGGCTGTGTAATCAGGATTGGTTAAAGTCCAATACCTGGCAGAGGCATGAAGCCTGTTGTAAGGACCTTGACCTCCGTTTAGGGTTTACCCTATTTGCTTTGCTTAACCCTGATGCTTAGTTGCTTGCTAATCACCTTTAGTGGTGACTAGGGTTGTTGGTGCTTTGTTGAGAGTTGGAGGTGCTACTTGCAAATAACCCAAGTTTAGGGTTTGTGGGCAAGTTTGTCACCATGTGTGGTGCTCCTTCCTCTCTTTACTTCCTCTTGTGTTGAGAGGAAGGGCTGGGCTTGTTGCTTGAGTTCCTTTGGGCTTGTTGGGCTTTGTGGTGTGCTGCCTTTGCTCTTTTGAACCTTGTGTTGGGCAAGAGAGCCCTGTGTCAGCCAGTGGTGTGTCAGCCATGGAGTGGGTGTGTCGGCCATGACAGGGAGGTGTGTCACCCATGGACTCTTTGACCTTCTTTGACCTTGTTTGTGTCACCACTAGTGGACACTTGGTGCTTGGTGCTTGCATGTGGCAATGGCCTTGGACATGTGTTTAGGGCATGTTAGAGTGGTGGCAATGCTCTTGGACAAGTGTCCCTAGGTGGGCGACACCTTGCCTTGTCTTTCCTTGGTTTCTCCTCCATCCCCTTCTATATATGCATTTCCTTTCCCTTGCTAAGGATCCCTTTAGTTCCTTAGTCTTCCTCTCCTTGGTGCACGACACCCTCTCCTCTCTTGCAAGCTTGGTGGCCGATCCTTGTTGGAGTCTTCTTCTTCCTCTAGTGGTGGCCGAACCCTAGAGTGCCTTGCTTTCCTTCCTTGGTGGTACTTGGAGCTTGGAGCTAGGAGCTTGGAGCTTGCTTAAGGCGGGTTACATAACTCCTAACCCTAACTACACTACCTTCTTTTATGTTCTTGTATGTTGCTTATGATCAGCTAAGTATGTTGTTAGTTTAGTTTCTTGGTTAGTTGTTCTTGTGGGCCGAACCATGTGTTCTAGGGTTTCTTGGTGAGCAATACTCCTTTCTCTCCTAGGTCTTGAGGAGTGAGCTTGAGTTCTAGTATCATGAGCAATACTCCTCTCTCGTTTAAGTTGAGAGGTGAGCTTGTGTTCTAGTAGCTTGAGCAACACCCTCCTCTCACCATGGACTTGAAGGGTGAGCTTTGTAGTAGTTGTGGATCCTTGTTAGGGTTGCTCCTTGTGTTGCCCGATTGGTGATATGAAGCTTGGCAATACCCCTCTCTCTTAATAGTTGAGAGGTGAGTCATCTTCTTGAATAATAGGGTGTGGTGCCCTTGTGCTTGAGGATGGTGACGACCTTGGAAGTTCCATCTTGACCGATATGATCCTAGGGGAGGTGTTGCTCGATATCCCTCATGACCTTGAGCTTTGGACGACACATGCTGTGGTTGAGTCGGGCATCACCCTTGGTCCCTACTTGGTGTGTTTCGGGCATCACACTTGGATGAGTAACCTGCCCGATACACTTAACCTAGGTGATGGTTTGGTATTGTTATGCCTTGTTGTGGTGGAGTGTTGCTAGTTAGTCTGTGGTGGGCATCACCCCTTTAACCTTAGCCCTGTGTGTGTCGGCCGACAACACAAAACTTGACGGGCGTTGCACGACACCTTAGTGCCCGATATGCTTGGGTGCATGATACACAACACACCGTTGCACGAAGCATCGTCGCCAGACTTGCTCCCTTTGGCTGGGCTGCACGCCCTGGTTGTCGTTACCAGTAGTGCATGACACATCGTTGCATGTTACACTTTTGTACTTGGTTGATAGGTGCTGGTGTATCTGGATGATACATGTTCTGACCGTTATGTGGTGGGCGATAGGGTGAGTACCCTGCCCGATACCACCTTTGGTGAGGATAGTGGGTGTTTCTAGTGAGGGTCTTGTTCCTTATAGATAATGATATGTGAGACGTTATTCCTGCTATCACGTTTAGTCATGTCGGTGGCCCTTGATATGCTCGATGGTAATCGATATGGTAGAGCTCATCTATGTAACTTAACATGACTTTACATATGTATGTGACCATTTTGATGATATTGATAAATACTAAGAAATGATAAGCATGTAAGATGCTTGCTTAATGATATGACCTATGCTAATAATTACAGGATGAAGCATGAATGATATCATATATAATCAATCAATATTGCCCTATGTTGATAAGATGATCTTGCTATTAATCCTTGATGATTGTACTAAACATGCAGGTGATGCATAGCCAGGTAAAAATGATGAGTAACATTGTGTTGATAATCACTCTTGATGATTGAGATGACATACATGATGTGTTTTGGTGCCTAAGTTGATGAGAATGCCTTGAGAGGCAGTGGCAATATGTGATAAGGGATTGAGATCCCATGGTAAGGTGGTGATCCTTGAGATGGATCTAGATGATTGGCAAGAGGCCAAGTGGTAACATGTAATGTTGAATCCTTGTGATGGATCAGGATGATGCTTATTACAATAAAAAGCATAATATTGTGTCTCATGTTGTTTATTCTTGTTATAGTTTGCATGTTATACAACTTGGTTGAATCTTGCAATCTACTTAAAATATACTAACTAATCACAGTGGAACATATCATGTAGTTGCCCTGGCCATAGATCCATCATCGTCAGTAGCTGGTGATGGTGAAATAGGTTCTCCTGCGGGTTAACCTGGAAGTGCATATTGTTGAATATGTGTGGTTTCTCCTAGCCTTAAATAGAGAGGGAATCGAGTGCAGCTACGGTTGCAGATGCGGATATATACATATAGAGCATGGTGAACAGACCCGTGGCTCAGAGTGATAGAGCATGAATGCGTTCATGGCTCAGAGCACGGTGAACAAGCCCGTAGCTCAGATATACTAGCGTCGTGACCTGTACCGAGGCGGGCTAGAGGAAGGTTAGCCTATGGAGCTGACCCCGTGGCTAAGGCCACTTAAGCACGAGACTACTATCCTACTTTGGTTCTCATGCACTGACTACGAGGTGGGAGGTCGTGGAGTCCGACTCTTCCATTGACCTTGTATGGCACCATCTTGGGTTTCGCAACTGAAGGTTGGATTTGAGCAGTACAACTCACTTCCTCAGGGCATAATAATACGTAATCCAGCAGAATAGTATTTACTGCTTAAGGAAAAACACAAAACATTGGTTGAGGCCTTGCTTGCATAGTTAATCTTGTTATACCTACAGTTACTTATACGTTCCTCATGTTATGAGGAAAGACCATATAAATCTTATCTTGTTAATCATGTTCCACAAAGAAATAATTGGACATGTGCCTTCCGTACATCTGGTAAGCTTGACAGTATGAATAGCTTTACTTTATAACTACTCTGGTTATACCTCTGATCAGTTATTTGCTGTTGTTGCTTTATCTTTCTGAGGTTTGTAGTTTTGGCGGGGAGTTATGTTTCTCGCTGGGACTGTGTGTCTCACCCTGATGGTTTACACCCTTTTTAGGTGGTCAAGCTAGGCGTGGTGGTGGTCGCAGAGTTGCGGCCGAGCAGCAAGACGAGCAGTAGAAGGCAAGAGATGGATATGCCGCTGTTTTGGATGTTTTGTAATAGAGTCTTAGAGTCATCCCTGTACTCTCAGGTCCTTGGAGGTGTTTTGACGTTGTTTTACGATGTATAGCTGTTGATGTTTTGTATATCCTGCTGCTGGCCGGATGTGGGCCGTTCTGTATGTATAAATAGGTGATGAACTCATGTGATGGTTTGACAGCTGATCTCCTAAGTTGTAGACGTGTGTCAAGAACTTGTAATTGTTTATATAACCTGTTTCTTTGCAGAATGAGGACCTATATGTAATAGTTTCTCAGTTTATCCATTTTCCGCAATCGGTTTTAATTAACCCGTATTTTTGGTAGTCTTTGGTTATGGTGATTTCCGCACATTTTCGCGTAACACCTCACTGTCTGTGTGATAGTGGGATGTGTTGCCACACTTGTAATCATGAGTGGTTAGAGTCCACTGCCTGGAAGAGGCGTGAAGCATGTAATCAGGATTGGTTAAAGTCCAATACCTGGAAGAGGCGTAAAGCCTGTAATCAGGAGTGGTTAGAGTCCACTGCTTGGCTGTGTAATCAGGATTGGTTAAAGTCCAATACATGGCAGAGGCATGAAGCCTATAATAACATAGTATTGGTTAAATCCCAATGCCTGGAATAATAACACAGAATTGGTTAAATCCCAATGCCTGGAATAATAATACAAGATTGGTTAAATCCCAATGCCTGGAACAATGCATATGATTGGCATAGTCCAATACTTGGACATGATATGATGATGTATACTCACATGACTGGTACAATTCAATATCTGGTTAGCAGATTGGCTGAGGCCAACATATAGAAATGAGAATGATTCATGGATGACATACCATGATAATGAGCATCACAGGATAAGCTTGAGATAATATGATGGGTAAATGATATACATGTTCTCCATATTCCTTATAAAGTGAATAGATGAATTACTGCTCTATCATAGACATCTGCAATGCTTTAAAATATGAGAATGTTCTAAACAACTTATCCTCTGCTCAGTTTAATACTATTTAATTGTGATAGTAACATTGTTGGCGGAGAGTTATATCTCTCGCTGGGGCAATTTTCAATTGTCTCACCCCCATGAGATCAAAATTTTTAGGTGTACATGCACGAGGAGGTGAAGACCTTTCTGCAGAAAAAGAACAACAGCACCAGGGACAACAGTGACAGCTCAGGTTGAGTGTACTGTCTGTCATGTCTTGTAGATAGAAGTCCTATGTGTCGTCTCTGTACTCTCAGGTCCTTGGAGTTGGTTCGTTATGGTTTCATGAACGATCTGAGGTTTTTGGCTTGTAAGCCTCGAGGTTTTATGTTGCTTCAGTATATGTTTTGACAAAGCAACAGTTATATGTTATCCTCGAGAAGAGATGGTACAGTGTATGTACAATGTGAACAATGATGTATATAAAGTTTTGGTTCTGCCTTAAAGAGTTTTCCTAGAAATGGATCTCTTTGCAAAATGGTTTTAATTTTAAGTGATTTTTGTTAATCCGCTGTTTATGTTGAAATTCCGCTTAATTAGTAATGATTTGTTTGTCGGTTTGGCGACTGTCGTTACATAGAGAGTCCATACAACTGAAAATCTTAAAAGTCAAACAAGAGAACAACAAGTGAGAATGATCATATCTTACATAGTGTCATCTGTAAATATGAAAAGCATGCTCTATGCATGGACTACTTCATTTTGTAATATGTAGTATGTCCAAAAAAGTTTGTAGGCATTTTGTTTTGCATACTTTATGCATGGACTACATTTTTTGTAATATATAGTATGTGAAAAATAGTTTGTGGCGTTCTCTTTTGGTTGATAATTCGGGACTGCAATTTGTTCTCTTACTTTGTGTATATTTGAACTATTTTAGCAAATTCTCCCACCTCAAAAAGACAAATCAGAAAAGGCTTGCTCTATCACCCATGGCCATGGGGGCCAAATAGATTGCATTAGTGGTATAGTAATGTGATGTAACAGTAACATTGTCTTCCATCTATTTACATCAGGCTCTTCCTTCTAACCACTTGCAGATATATTTTATGGGTACATTTTTTTTAAATACTATATACCACTTGCAAGCTATGCCATCCATATAAGTACGTGATTGTATGCCTGACTAATCCAGCTGATTGGTAACTGTTCCAGAACAACATTGGATGTCCTACGGATTTGTCACGTTTCAGAAAAATATTAACGTGTGCAATTAACATTTACTACTATGTTATGGCCGACACCACATGCTTGCATGCTTTGAATATAATCATCTGCGAAATACCGTCAGGGTAATTACTCTGTCCACCTCTGCATTCGTCGACACAATAAAAGACATGTGAGGGTTCATTTGCTTTAATGTGTCGAAGTTGTCTTCCTTGCTGCGTACAACATACAAGTAAGCACATGAATGTATTCTTACATACAAAAACAATATTAAGTCGCATGTGCGAGTAATTAGATATATATAATAATCATAGGAATTGATTATTAAATTAATCTAAGGTATTTGTTCTTAATTTTAGTTTGCATGTGAATATACATACTAATATATGACTATATTTTACATTTTTGTATACCTATTACATGTTTATACGATATCATATGTATAAAACATGGATACCATACATATTAACTGGTTTATATCTATCAATATTAAGTAATATGATTGTCAAAACTTTTGTTCTCCGTTTACATTATCTAAATGATTCTATAGATAATAGTATACATTAACGTCTGAATATATTTAGTTAGAATTTCATAAGAGAAATAAATTTTCACTAATATTTATACATTAAGATTTCGTCAAATCACGCATGTGTACTAATTAAACATATCTCATACCCATGAAAATTGATAATCTAATGAATGTGACATAACTATTCTTAACTTTAGTTTACATGTGAATATACATATACTAATATATAAATGTATGTTTCATTTTTATATACTTATCAATTTGCTAAAACAATCATCTAAGTAGGCTCAACATAGGGAATACCCAAACCTTGTTGAATCAGGGTTTGGCCATCCCGACTGTGCGATTTATCAGTGGAATCTGACTGGGAGCTTGTGGACATAGGGTGAACGCAGTCTCCCCGTTGTCGGCGTCTGACTCCTCTTGGCTCTGACAACCGCTGGCTTCCTGAGTGGATTGATTTATCAAATAGTTGTTGTAAATGATTTTTGTAGAATTTGGCAAAGCAATTACCTGGATGTCACTCCGATGTAGTGAGATAGATCACCATATGATTTTTTGGGTGAAAAATGACACCTGCAAATGTTATTTATCATTGTACAAAATGTCAAAATTAATATAAATTGACAAGGTGGCAAACTTGGTGTTTGGTAATAGTATTTAGAAACTGACTACTCTCGAGATATATGATCTATATTAGATTAAGTTGATAGCATAACAAGTGCTTAGCACGTGCCTTCTGACTAGTAATAATAAATTGGCCTCAAATAGATAGTGTGATGACAAGTAGGTGCATTAACCCCATTTTAGGCGATTTTAACCCACTTTTAGGTACTTTAACCCATTTTAGACACATTGGCCTATAAATTAGGTGCATAACAACAAATTAGGCTCAAATATCCACTACAATGATAAGTAGGAGCATTAACTCCATTTTTTGATGCTTTAACCCAATGTTAGACACTTTAACCCCATTTTTGGGCGAATTGGACTACAAATTAGGCACATAATATTAAATTAGGCTCAAATAGACACTACATTTTTTAGGCACATTAACCCCATTTTTAGGCGCTTTTAACCCACTTTTAGGCACTTTAAACCCATTTTTTGGGGCATGGCCTATCAATTAGGCACATAACAACAAATTAGGCTCAAATACACAGTACACTGACAAGTAAGTGCGTTAACTCCATTTTTAGGCATTTTAACCCACTTTTAGGCACTTTAACCCCATTTTTCGGCGCATTGAACTATAAAATAGGTGGATAACATTAAATTAGGCACAAATATGCACTACATTTTTGTACACACATTAACCCCATTTTTAGGCACTTTTAACCCACTTCTAGGCGTTTTAACCCTATTTTTGGGCGCATTGGCGTATAAATAGCAAATTAGGCTCAAATACACATTACACTGACAAGTAGACACATTAACCTCATTTTTAGGCGCTTTGGCTCACTTATAGGCGCTTTAACCCCATTTTGGGTGCATTAGGCTATAAATTAGGCTCAAATAGTAGCGTCACTACACAAGTAGGTGCATTAATTCTCTCTCTCCTCATTACTTCGTTCCTCACTTCAATTTTTTCATTACTTCTCTCCTGTTATTTCATCACTTCCCTCCTCTCTCTTTTTAGTCCCTCATTACTTCACTCCTTTATTTTTTCATCTAAAAATATGCAAACCATACTAATGTTTTATTCCATATCTTTTTCAAAAATATGACAATATTAGTCCATTTTAAATATATTTTTATAAGAAATTTAATGATTTTTATTTCGTCAAAAAATTCATTATAGATGAAGAATTATGTACACAACAATATATTTCTTTCTTACTTGCTTCCACTTTAATTTTCCCCAAAAAATGAAAAAATAAATAATAAGAAAGTACGAAGGGGGCGCGCTCAATCAATCCAATCTTTGCTGGACCGGACCCTCTTGTTTGTTTACCCCCATGCGAATTTACAACCACCTTTGAAGGTGGAAATGTGCTGATACTGCAGGAATGAAACACAAATAGCGCTTGCCACTTGGGGTTGAGGCTAGACCCGTCAAAATGGGCCATTGGCCCACAGGCACCCGCGGGTTGACCCGTTTAATACGAGTTTGGATAAGAGTTTTACCACCCATTTAATTATGGGTCAAGTCCGACCCAACCCATTTATTAAGCGGGTCTCATGGATTGACCCGTGGGTGACCTATTTAGAAAACACATTAACTAAAAATTAAATTTCATAGATGAGTGCTAATGAAATTTTTAGAGATAGTTATATACCTAATGAGCATTTGAATACATTGTGTTTGTACTTGCATATCATATGTATTTGACATGCTTGAACTTACATGTATATATATTTATGAATGTTTTTCTTTGCATTTGTCTTGCCAATATTCATGTATCTGCAATAATAACAAGCATTTCTATTTTTTATACTGATACAAATGATAACATCATCCTAATTTGTTATAATCTTTAAATTATACTAGCTTGTTTCTGTGTGTTGAACATCTATATGCACGACAAATTGTTCTCTTTTATAATTGTCATTAAACACAATAATTAAGTATTTTTTAATATTTTAAATACTAACTTGAAACACCAAGATGTAGTTTTTGAGTGAAATGTAGTAAATTAAATGTCATAGTTTGGTTACACACAAAAAGAGAGACACATGAAGAAAATAATATAGAAACTTATATTTATATTATTTTTAACATGATCTTTAAGTTTTACTACAAGTTATATGAATACCTGCGGGTTGACCCGTGACCCATCGGATTGCATTTAGGTACTTTTATATGACCCATTTAGAAGTGGGTCTTTTTAACCCGCATCTGCGAGACCCGCACCCGCATTTACCCGAACCAAACTCAACCCGACCCACCTGTTTGACATCTGTAGTTGAGGCGTAGTGTGGGGCTGATCAGCATAGGGAAGAAAAACAGGGAGGTGAAGTCGCCGGCTGGGCAGCAAACATGACGGCCACCGCGGGTGTTGGTTACGCTTTGATAGCTCTCGGTCCCGCGCTCTCCCTCTTCGTTGCGGCCATTTCGAAGAAGCCCTTCCTCATTCTGACGGTCCTCAGCAGGTTAGTCTTCTCTCAACTCCACGGTATGCTCACGATCCATGCCTGCGTCCTGGGTCCGCAGCGTCCGCTGTTTGGCACGGGTCACCTTTTTCGTGTTATGGAGCTGAGTTTGGGAGTCTTATTCCCGGTTCCTTATCTTTCAAATAGCCCCATAGAAGCAGTATTTAGTTCCATAAATGGGCAATTTCCACCCAGGAGTTGGCTGCCACAGGTTACCTGCAAGATGCATGGCCGATTATAAAAACCCCTTTCTGTCTTCTGCTTTAGCAGGGAACTTCTGGTTGCTGTAAGTTACGGTAACATGTGCTGGTATGTTGGTTCTATTGGCAGGGTGAGCCTAGCTTCGTACCGTGGTAGTAGCTGAAATGCTGAATACAAAGCGCCCACAGGATCTGTTGGGGCTATTGTTGCTGTAAGTTACGGTAACATGTGCTGGTATGTTGGTTCTATTGGCAGGGTGAGCCTAGCTTCGTACCGTGGTAGTAGCTGAAATGCTGAATACAAAGCGCCCACATGATCTGTTGGGGCTATCTAATGGCGAAGTAATTAATATTCAAGTAACTGATATTAGTTCCCTATTCACAGTAGCCGGGGTAAGCTTGTAACTGGATGATATTTGGAATGATTAGAAATGATATAATGACCCTTATGTAGGGCGGTTGATGAGAATCAAATATGCATATTTGTTATATGTTGTCAATGGCAGAATCTTTAAATACCTTAGATAAGTGGTAATCCGTCTATGAATACCACACTTAAACTCTCACACTTGCTATTGACCATGGGGGGAGGTTGAAGAAGTAATGCTGCTGTGTCTGTGGATATTTTTTCTTTTGGTAACTGTTGCCTTCATGGATGAGTTGCCCGTGTTGATGCAATGAGAAGTTTTCTTATCTCCATATTGGCGTCTACTAATGTGCATAGGGAGGATTGAAGATGTGTTCTTTACAAAACAGAATGTCTTGTTCGACTATGTTCTTGATGATGATTGAGCTTACCCGGTTTCCTCTTTTCCCATATGTCCACCGAACTTGCAAGTGATACATACCCTGTGTCTAACCAACCGTGGTAGTGAACCGTTTAAAAAAGTTGGAGAACAGTGATCTGGAAGGACAATCCCTCTTAGCCTTGACAAGAGAAGAGCTTAGCCACACTATTTGCCTTTTCTTGTTTTATTTCATTACAGGCCTTAGCGTAATAACTTTATGATCCACTTCTACTTTGTGAGAGTTAGTATGCATTACCCTGAAGTTTAACGCTTGGATGGTTGACACACATTATGAACCGGGAAAGCAACTGATAATAAAACATTTTCTTATTTGCAATGACTATGAAAGTAGTTCTACTTTATAAGTGGGGCAACTAATCATTGAGTTGTCGTATAGAAGTCGGTTGAAGTAAGCAATGAGTTATTTTTTTACACAAGGATGCCTTCCAGTCCTTGGCATGAACCGTTGTACATACAAGTCCGGAATGTGGGTTGAAGTTTGATTATTGGAGTATTGGTGGCTGGGCCTAGGCTTGGATAACATTGTCAAAGGTGCCATATCGCTCCAGTGTCTAACAGAAGACATCCTTGGATAACAACAAGTTAATAGATGCTGCAATGTGTGCACAGTGTCGGATAGATATAAAATTTTAGCCCTATGAATTCTGTAATGCATTATAAGAGGCCGTGTGTTGTTTTGCTTTGAAAGCTTGTAGTTTGGTTAGGCCTACTTGAACAAACATCCTTGTTAGAGATGATGTCGCCAAGGTAAGTGACCTCAGGCAATGCAAATGCACATGTAAAGTTCTAGCAAATTCAATTGTTTTGAGTATGATGAGAGCCATTTTGAGGTATTATTCTCAGACATGTACCACAACTATGAATGAGGATATAACAAAAAAAAGAGATGAGGATGGGCTTATAGAGATGGGGATGATAACCTTAGTTATACGATTAAGGATCATCTATGGCTGTTATATCGGCCGAAATGATATGACTTTGTACACACAATGGCCTTTAGGTGTTTTGACTGCCATTTTCTTGATGCCATTCTTAGCAAGCTGGCTTATAGATCAAATTTGGTGTAGACAACAATGCCAAGTATTTCATCTATAAACTCTTTGATGAGAGGTTTCAAGAATTTTTTTATTATTGATCTATTGATTGCAATTGTGAGAATTACTGTCTACTTGTAGCTTGCATGTGTCACTTTGACGCTCTTGGCTTGCGGCTTGCAAGAGTAATCAACCACGATTTTTTAAAGATTCCGTCTGCATATGCGCTCCCACTATCTTGCTACTCATGCCTCTTTGTTTTCCGACCGACGAGGGTAGTTGCACATTTTTACGGGCCCAACTGCCAACGAGCAACTGTTCTGCTCGATACTCCCTATCTTTACTCTGTTTCCTCCGTTCATGGACTTAGTTGCCTTCTAGGCCTTGGTGTGAACCCTGTACCAAGTTTTTTCCTTAGCTGAGTTTAGGGGTAATATTAGTTGCTTATGATGCATTTTACCACCATGCAAAGTAATTGAAATGCGATCTCGAAGCAGTTTTTATGGCCAGTAAATTAAATTCTATAGAAATTTGAATGACAAATCAATTTCTTCAAATACTAGTAGATACATTTAAGCAATGGACTATATGCGAGGTGATGGGGAAGTAATCCCCTTAAAGCTAAAATTTCAATAATATTTATCTATCGGTCTAAACACATAGCCCCAAGATTGGTATTTTTTAAAAGAAACTGAAACCGTAAATATCACAATTGTGATTAGAATAAGTTTGTATTATTAAGTAGAATAAGTTTGTATTATTAAGCTGACGCACTGTTGACCATCCAACTCACCATTCCAGTGTCATTTTTGACCCACAAGTCATATGACAACTTAGTTTTCTCGTCAGCAGTCTCAGACAGAGTAACAAGCCCTTTAGTGATAAGATGAGAGTATCGGCCTTGGGCTTGACATACAACTCAAAGGAAGCTGACCACATATGGTAGTTAGAAGGATCCTATTTGACGGTGGCCATATAGAGTTCTTCAATTATCATTAGAGGCTAGGATGGAATCAATTCTGGATCAGTCCCCACAAGTTCTCAATTCTGAAAGGCGTGAAGCATCACACAAGTTATCAACTAAAGAGTTTAGAGACCCAAGGAATGGGCATTAAGATTGTTTTAATAAATAAACCAACGACACATCGTCAATTTGTATCGACATGTGATGAAGGTTAATGGGAGGGAGCAAGTCCCTCCCTAAGAAATAAGTGGAGCCAAGAAGTTGTTGTTAGGCAGAGAATAACATGAGTGGTGGTTCCAACGGTGTTTTAATGGGAATCAAGGATCATGCAGGTTAATTCTGAGGAGATGAATGGTGGAGGATGGGGGGTTACTGCCTGCTTGTTGGGTGATGGTAATGGTGGATGGTGGAGGGAGAGCGGGTGCTGAGGGAGGTACTATGGGCTGGATGAAGGATGGAGAAGGGGTGGAGGTATTGTGGGCTGGATGAAGGATGGACAAGGGGCGTAGGCAAGGTTGTCAGACTCGAACCGGTCAGCGAACCGGTGAGGGCTCTGGTTCACGGTTCACTGGTTCAACCAGTGGTCTGACCGATTCAACCGGTGACGTCAGCATGACGTCACTAATAGTTAAAAAATATATAAATGTCTTTGATACTCATGGAAAATATCCCTGCAAAAGTTATGAAACATGAATAATAGCACAATTGCTCACAATAACTTGATAAATAGACCAAATAACAAATATTGTTCTATTCGTGGACATTTATGTACCAACATTTATATTGTATTCAATATCCATTAACAAAAACTAGCAACAAAAATACATTTACTTGTAAAGTGAGAGAACCGGCTGGTTGGGCTAAAACCAGACCGGTTCGTCGGTTTACCGGTTCAACCGGTCGGTTCACCGATTTGATGCCAGTTAGACTTCATTTCCGGCTTTGGGAGAGAACTGACCCGGTAGAGTGACCGGTTCCCGATTCAACCGGCCGGTCCGGTTCAGTTCTGATAACCATGGGCGGAGGTGGTGGTGAGGGAGGTACTGTGAGCGGTGGAGATGGTGGTAGCTGTGTGGCGTCAGATTCACGAGGGAGAAGGGGCAGTGGGATTAGTGGATGAAGGATGGGCATTGTTTGTGGATGAAGGAGATGATGGGTGGGCGGGTTATTGTGGCTGGCGGTGGGCTGTGGCTAGTGGTGAAGGATGGGTGGCGGATGGGAGAGCAGGGAAATGGTGCGGCAGGGGGTGACGTAATAGCAGGGGGTGGTGTGGTAGCAGATACTGGATGAAGGAGAGAAAGAAGGGCAGCGGGCGGCGGGATCCGAAGAGAAGGGGTGGCGACGGATGGGTTTGCGTAAAGCAGATGGAGGAGGCATGGTGGATGGGAGGAATAGAGAAGGATGGCGGCTAGGGTGGATGGGAGGGAGAAAAGGATTAGGGCGGATCAAAAGGCTGCTCTGATACCATGTGATTAGAATAAGTTTGTATTATTGAGTTGACAAATACAAGCATAGACACCCTCCTTATATAGGATAAGGAGGAGTTAGTAAACACAAAGTTTACCAACATGGGACAAAAGACAAGATATTAAAGAGAGCACAAAACAAACAAATAAAATAAATATATAAACAACAACAATTGCGAAATATACCTACTTTATAGCCAAAATGAGATAGTAAAACTTGGAACTTACTAATAAGTCCCTGAAATTGCACTCAGGCTCTAAATCTGAAACAAGTACATAATAAATATTGTAACACAATAAAATAATAAAAGGAATAATTAAGCCCAATTGAATGTTTACCAATATGGGACAAAGGACAAGATATTAAAGAGAGCACAAAACAAACAAATAAAATAAATATATAAACAACAACAATTGCGAAATATACCTACTTTATAACCAAATGAGATAGTAAAACTTGGAACTTACTAATAAGTCCCCGAAATTGCACTCAGGCTCTAAATCTGAAACGAGTACATAATAAATATTGTAATACAATAAAATAATAAAAGGAATAATTAAGCCCAATCGAATGTGCTAAGTGGGACTTGTCCTGCATGAGTGCTTATCTTTTTTGGAGGAAGGACTAATGTAGTCATTGACTATAATTGTTGTCATACGGTGAAAATAACTGAATTTTGAGAATTTGAATGCATGATAGAAGCTGGAAGTTCATTTCTCGATTGTGGAAATCAATTTTTTTCCAATATATTTTGATGTTTTCGTAGAACTTCACATCTATGGAGTACATATTTTTTCCTTTCCATAAAACATCTTAATTATTGTCTCTTCAGAGCGTTTTACTTTCTTCAATTTGTTGATGCAGCACATTGTTCTGGCTAATAACTCTCATATTTCTCTCTGGACTATGGAGGGCTTTTCTTCCTTTTGGACCAGCCAATTGGTGGCCATATGCTATTCTTCTACTCACATCTGTGAGTGTTCAGGAAGGGAGCCGGATTATTTTCTGGAAACTTTATCAGTAAGCACTCTGAAAATTGCTACTCTGATGTCATCAGACAATAGAGATGCCCTTTCCTCATGTTTGAATTTTCCACACTAAAGTTATATCCTAATCTTTCCATTTTGTACTTGTCTATAATATTAGTATTCCTTTGATATTAGGAAATTGGAGAATGTCTTAGATCCTCCAGTTGCTCATGTTTCAAGACCACGTCTCCTTTTGACGGATAAAATGCAAATTGCCCTTGGTAAGGTACCCAATAGTTCAAATTTTTAGATGTGTGGTGTCTGAATTTTTTTTTACGATTCTTGATCTGTTTTTCCAATTTGCCTTAGTATTTGGTTCTTTTACAAGGGCAGACTCTTCACAAAAGAAAACTGCAGTCTTTTTACAAATTCAAGCAAGGTTTACCAGCTGTGCCCTGGTATCTAGGTCATCTAGGCTAGAAAATCAGCTCAAACCTGTTAAATCAGTGCTTCATCGTGATGTCACATAGTGAAAATTATCATCAAAACTTAGAGAAATTTCATAAGGCTAGAAAATCAGCTCAAACCAGTTAAATCGGTGCTTCATCGTGATGTCACATAGTGAAAATTATCATCAAAACTTAGAGAAATTTCATAAGATTAAGAAGTCTGTAGAAAATACAGATATAGAGGAAAACAAACTGAATAAATAATTTCTTATGATATGCAGCCACCTACTACAATAATCTGTAACAAGTTACTTGACTCTAAACGAAGTCATTTCATATCTATTTTAGTTGATTTTGTAAACAAATGTAATCTGTTACAATTAAGATTGAGATTTCAAAGTGCATGAGGCATCATGAGGTATTTCTGCACCTTGCAAAGAACAATATGAGGCACAAGTCTAGAAAAAGTATAAGGCACACATATAGAATAATATATAAATTTAAACTTTATATCTTAAACCATGTTAGAGCCCAACTTAATTTATTGGCCCAGGCTCCTGCCCCATCTACTATCTACAAGAAATTAACACAAAACCCTAAATTAAAACAAAGAGCCGACCCGCACAACCCCCCTCGCCAACCACTTATCCCCTAACACTGCTCAAAACTTTTGGTATCCCTAAACCATGGATGCCACTTCCCCAACCTATGAATTATGTCCTCCAACCCTCACTTCTTCCCCAATAGTAGCATGATGCAACAACCGCTACTACCACAATAAGATGCCACTACATCAACTTGTGCCACCTCCATTGGCACAAGTTGCAGAGCAACAAGTCAAAACCAGTAGCATCCGCAACTCCTTTCAGGCCTTATGCTTAGGCTATGCCTCACTGCCTCAGTTGCCCTCACACAAGGGACGTACATGCCTTGATATATAGACTGAGTTACATACCTTGAGGTAAACGATGCTCACCGCCTCACCTTGAGGTGTGCCTTTATTACCATAATTAAGATACTCCGAGACACACCTTTAAATAATACGAATGTACGATGATTAAGATACTAAGTCACAAGGCAATCCTCATTCTCGACTAGACCATAGATAACAAAAATAATTAGTTTATTGCCACAGACTTTAATTGGATATTTTGACTTGGTTTTAAATGGTTAATGTAAACTGTAGTGAACTAAAACTATGTTGGCAAACTAATTTGAGGAAGTAATGTTGTAATAAATTTCAATTATCATAGTTGCCCCTCATATGCAGCGCACAAATCCTTATATAGGCATCTATGACTAATCATTATGGGCGGTAGTAAAGGTGGAACTGGATCATATGACCTAAAAAAGTCTCAAAATAGAAAATAAGAACATGAAAAGAAGCCCAATAAAATAGGGAAACTAAAGCCGAAAGCCATCAACCGGTGCCACCACCGTATAAAGGTATCCACAACAGGTCGTATGCCTCCACCAAAAACACAACTATATGTGTATCTACTAGGAAGCATGGACACTTCCTCGAGGCTACCGTGTCCACATGTCCAACATGGACATAGAGTGGGCACTCGGTGGAGACTGCCCAGACATGTCCAAGTCCCACTTTTTTCTTAGTTAGGAGTTAAACACAGCCCGGACACGGTTTGGACATAACACGGCTTGGACTCAACAATGATATGGCCCAACACTAACTAAGAAGGGGAAACACCTCCATCATTGTTTCACTCTCCTTTTCTACAAATAACAACATACCTCCCTCTTCTTTCTTTGTTGTTTATCATCATAACTATTTTTTACTGTCTAACAATATTTTACTATGAGTTCATTCCTGCGGCATTGAACTCATTGTTTTTTGTAAATAAACCGTCTATAAGGTTGATTTTTATTGTAATAACAATGTGTGTTTGTTTGATAATATGTCTTTGATGGCTTCATTTCACGACGTATGCAATGCGTGCTTGATATAGCGTGGATGATATGATCTTTGTGTTTGAATGTGTTTGTTCTTTTTGGTTTTATATATAAAAGTAATATACATGTATATGTATTTATATTTCTTTTCCGTGTTTGACGCCATGTCCGTGTCCAATATTTTTGAAAATTGCCGAGTCCTGTGTCTGTGTCGATATTTGTGTCCATCCTTCCTAGGGTATCCACCGATGCGTAATGTAAGGAATATTCCTTTTCTCCATAACCATCAATCCTCTAATTCTCATAGGGAGACACGAAGCATCCTGGAATACCTCCAGGTTGAGAAAACTACCACCCCATTTACCGGTTTCTCTAGGAACCGAGTTAGCCAATCTATGTACCAAGAAGCCAATGATATAGAGATTTGCTACTTGAGCCATAATCTCCCTGTGAACGTATGTCATCCATCAAGATGGCTTAGCACGACCCTATATGGGTCATCCAACTCAACACATGAAAAAAATAAATTGAGGTTATCTGCAACCAACATCACAATCACCATAGCATGTAGTCCTGCCTTCACGTGAGAATTTGCTATTATCAAAGCTCTAAAGGCAAACATCAGATTCCCCCTGCTATCTCTCACCAACCCCGCGGCCCATCTTTTGAGCTCGCCATGCTCATACACCTCATCCCCAATATTGAGATTCATCTTCATATTGTTTAGGTTCGGAGGGCGCCATTGAATGAGATTCACTTGCTTCAACATGTATCGAGGTTCAGTCTACCCTTCCCTAAGGAGGTCGTGCTAAGGCGGTTGTCAGGCGTCTTTTTAAAGCGCAAACTAGCACTGATGAGCAGTATAATATGCTCTATAACATGTGATGCAAATTTGTCTTTAACATTAGATTGGCTCCTTTCCCTAAGAAATTGAAATCTATGGCAAGGAATACTGTTCGGTCATAGCATTATTAGCTATTTAACAATGGGCCCAAACCCACTTATGGACTCCTTATTTCTCTTCTGACCTAAGTGATGATTCTTTTATCACTTAGAGATCCATGTAACTCCATAGGCTCCTATATATTGAAGCCCTAGGTAAATATCATTGATTCTAATGAGAATTACGACTTAATCACTCTTCTACATAGTTTCAAAGCATACACAACCTTGGACCTAATTTCCGTACAAATGACATCCTCCTATCTCCATCCGACAATGGTTGCCATCCTCTCTCTCATAAGCCATCCTCCACCCCCTATCCCTCTCCTCTCTTCCACTATTGAGAATAGCAAGTAGGGAAGCCACCAACATGGCTGGCTAGAGGAGCTGCTACCACCCTCCTTAGTTGTCGTTGCACGTCCAACAATTGTTTTCCTTTACAGTCGACGCCACTAGCCACGTGAAGTAGCACATGGAGCCACCAATGCCGCCGCAATCTCCAATGGCTGCCCCCTGCTTTCATTGTCATATACATTGACATGCGTTCCGTTTCTATTATAAAACTCAATGGTGGCAACTATATACTATGAATGAATGCAGTCTTCACATCCCTTGAGTCGTGCAAAAAGCTCCATTTCATCACTGAAATTTCACTTGCAAAACCTAAAGATGGCACCACCTAGGCTGCCGGCAGCAATTGAATCCTCCACTAGCTCTGGGGTAGGAACCCCATGTTGCAGCAAAATATTTGTTTCACCCCAACACCAAAGTGACGTGGGAGGAAATGAAGCAGTTTAACAAGTAAGAGCAAGATTTCCTTCATTTATACATCATCATGGGTAAATTCTTCTCGTAATAGGAACCTATGATGATTCCAAAAGGCCCTGATGAATCAACTCAATTTCTTCTCCCCCTACTACATTAATGGAGGTCACCAAGGAGTGCGAGTCTGTCATCTGAGGAAGGTTTTCGACAACCTTCACCAATATTATGTTGCTGTCCGCAATTGCTCCTAGGAGGACATCACCGCCATGCATTGGCTTATGCACGACTATCTTAGTGTGACATGCCTCCATCCAATACTGATCCCATGGAGCCCTTTAGAGATCGGATTGCTCTTGCTGTCGTAGCATGCAATCACAAATACTTCAGATGACAATGTCCCAAGTGCTGCCAATGATTTGGCCATATTGAATATGGATGTCACACTCCAAAAGTGCAACTTGGTTGAGGATGTGGCTGTAGAGCTATTCACATGATTATGGCACCTACTGATTAATTGGTCCCACTGTACCCTCCAACATGCACTGCCTCGCATGTCCCTCTCACAAATATCAAATATGAGCCACTCCGCACCTCACAACAAGTAGGTACCTCCCCGCTCCATGTGCAACCGACTTCCTTTCGACATACTATGCTACCTCCGATTGGATAATTAGAGACTCCTCAGTCAACCTGCAACTGGCTTCCTCTTTCGTCCATTTGA